>ONZH01000699.1:0-262291 GCA_900303285.1 Rhinella marina | reverse complement strand
TTGGCGTGCAGGGGGCCCACTGTACGGAACCTGCTCCTGCAGACTGCCAGGTGGATCTTGCTGGTCACCATCACCGTCCTCTTCCACTGCCTGGTCTTCCTCCACCTGGCTTTCAGGCTGGCAGCCCCATCAGCCTTCTCCGCTTCTCCTCCGCCATCCTCTGAAACGCTCCTCGTTTAGGAGCTTCTCCTTGAAGGGGCCACTCTTTTCTCTCAGCACAGTCCTTCTTTCCTCTAGTTCTCCAATTTCAGCTTGGAGCTGCTTGATTTGGCTCTGCAGCCCCTGCTTCCTCCGCTTTGGGGCCGTTTCGATACAGGCCCTCAGACCTCGCAGCTCCTCCCGGAGCCTCCTCAAGGTCTTGCTCGCGTCCTCATACTCACGGAGGTGGCTCATGACCCGGGAGCCATAGGTGGAAATGGACTCCCGGGCCCTCATTACGCCCCAGGCCTTCCTCCTCAAGATCTGCCTCACCTCCGTGAACACTCGGCTTTCGTTGGGCTCCGGAAGGGCCACTCTCAGCTGAGCTGGTACTCGGGTCTGCTTTCCTGGACTCAGCCTTGCGGCCTCTCCTGCTTATCCAAGACTCAGGGGAGACAGAAGCCACATTGCTGCGACTCCTGCCAGATCTTCTTACCCCTGAGTCCTCCATACAGGCCAAACGCTGGCTCCTCCTGTCCCTGATGGCCTGCCGCTGGGAAACAGGAGCCTGGGGCTTGCTTCCCTCGCTCATGCCTGAGAACCCACTCTCTCCCTGGGGAGGAAAGAGTAGGCCTCAGGTGGATAGATGTTTCTCCAAACAGCTCAGGAGCAGCAACACGCACAGCCACAAACGACCACACCCACAGATGATTGCAGCTCACAGACACCTGGTCCAGAGCTGCACTCACTATTCTGCTGGTGCAGTCACTGTGTACATACATTACTTATCCTGTACTGATCCTGAGTTATATCCTGTATTATACTCCAGAGCTGCACTCACTATTCTGCTGGTGCAGTCACTGTGTACATACATTACTTATCCTGTACTGATCCTGAGTTACATCCTGTATTATACTCCAGAGCTGCACTCACTATTCTGCTGGTGCAGTCACTGTGTACATACATTACTTATCCTGCAGTCATACTTCCATCTGTTCTCTACATCTTGCTAATATTTCACTTTCATACGTTATCAATAAGTTGGGAACAAATAGACGGATGTTTAACTGCAGGATCAGACTACACAGGGTTTGTTTGTAGGCTGTTACCATGGAGACACATAGGTGTACTTAGGAACTGTAAACACAAAACTATTTTGTATTTAAGATTGTTCACGAAGTTTCCTTATTTTTTATTTTGGATAGTTGACAGTATGTCCTTATAGACTTTCACATCACAGGGAGCGGTCACCATCAGAAATATATGGCGCCGCTGCTTGCCATTATCCTGCGGATTACGGGATTATTCGCTGCGCTCCTCACACACGTCTCTCCATGGTTTTAATTTATTCTGTAAAATATCCGCACAGCTGAGGAAATCCAGCGCTCCGCTGCCAGAAAAAACACATGACATGGTCTCCCCGTCACTTGCCAAGTTCACAGAGAACTTCTTACGAAAAATCTGGGTCAGACTGTGGCCGAGCGGTGGAAAACTGCACGAAGAAGTCGCCCGGATTTACTGTTCCTCGCTACAATGTAGCAGGTGTTTCCGTCCTTTAATGTGTATGTGGCACCTGCTCAGGGGAAGGCGCCAGGGCCCCGAACACTCACGTGGTGGGATCCTGGTGGGCACAAGTTTCTCAACATGTGCCATAAAATGTAAAGTATATGGGGCTACTCTTCGGGTTGTAGTAGACAATTGCTTAAAGAGCAATTCCAAACGATTTCTGGGAGAGCTGAGTGGCACCCACCACTGCCACCCCGCCCTCCTGACTCCTGACCACCATGTCATCTCTGCTGAAGATTTGCAATTATTTTGATAACATTACATTAGGGAATTGCTGTTTAAGCGACCCCTGAATATATTCTGCAGAAGTATCAGGTAAGCATGGACCTGTGGTGTGACGGGGAGGATCCGCTCATGTTTCTTCCGATCTGTCCTGTAGGTGCAGTACGTCATTCAGGGTTACCATAAAAGAAGGGAGTACATCGCTGCTTTTCTCAGCCATTTTGGAACGTGAGTAAATTTACTTTTTCCATTATTTGTCTTGATTTATTATAGAAAACCCCTCAATAGTTCTACCAGTTAATGGTGTTCTTTTATATCTGTGCTTACGTCGATTACAGAGAGAGACAGGGAGGCAGTACTATCTGTACCTACATCATTTATATAGAGAGAGACAGGGAGGCAGTACTATCTGTACCTACATCATTTATATAGAGAGAGACAGGGAGGCAGTACTATCTGTACCTACATCATTTATATAGAGAGAGACAGGGAGGCAGTACTATCTGTACCTACGTCAATTACAGAGAGAGAACAGGGGAGGCAGTACTATCTGTACCTACATCATTTATATAGAGAGAGACAGGGAGCAGTACTATCTGTACCTACATCATTTATATAGAGAGAGACAGGGAGGCAGTACTATCTGTACCTACATCATTTATATAGAGAGAGACAGGGAGGCAGTACTATCTGTACCTACATCATTTATATAGAGAGAGACAGGGAGGCAGTACTATCTGTACTACGTCAATTACAGGGAGAGACAGGGAGGCAGTACTATCTGTACCTACGTCAATTACAGAGAGAGACAGGGAGGCAGTACTATCTGTACCTACATATTTATATAGAGAGAGACAGGGAGGCAGTACTATTTGTACCTACATCATTTATAGAGAGAGACGGGGAGGCAGTACTATCTGTACCTACATCATTTATATAGAGAGAGACAGGGAGGCAGTACTATCTGTACCTACATCATTTATATAGAGAGAGACAGGGAGGCAGTACTATCTGTACCTACATCATTTATATAGAGAGAGACAGGGAGGCAGTACTATCTGTACCTACATCATTTATAGGAGAGAGACAGGGAGGCAGTACTATCTGTACCTACATCATTTACATATAGAGAGAGACAGGGAGGCAGTACTATCTGTACCTACATCATTTATATAGAGAGAGACAGGGAGGCAGTACTATCTGTACCTACATCATTTAATATAGAGAGAGACAGGGAGGCAGTACTATCTGTACCTACATCATTTATATAGAGAGAGACAGGGAGGCAGTACTATCTGTACCTACATCATTTATACAGGGAGAGACAGGGAGGCAGTACTATCTGTACCTACATCATTTACAGGGAGAGACAGGGAGGCAGTACTATCTGTACCTACATCATTTACAGGAGAGACAGGGAGGCAGTACTATCTGTACCTACATCATTTACAGGGAGAGACAGGGAGGCAGTACTATCTGTACCTACATCATTTTACAGGAGAGACAGGGAGGCAGTACTATCTGTACCTACATCATTTACAGGGAAGTGCAAGTAACTTCTGGTACCCTACATTAATTTACGAAGAGACCAGGGAGGCCAGTAACTATCTTGTACCCTACATCAGATTTAACTAAGGAATGAAGACAGGGAGGCAGTACTATCTGTACCGTACCATCATTTTACAGGAAGAAGACCAGGCGAGCGCAGTAACTAATCTGTACCTACATCATTTTACAGGAAGAGACAGGGAGCAGGTACTTTCCCCAGTATTCAGAGAAGGGAGGCAAGTACTATCTGTACCCTGACATCATTTTACAGGAAAGAGACAGGGAGGTCAAGTTACTATCTGTAACCTACCATCATTACAGGGAGAGACAGGGAGGCAGTACTATCTGGTACCTAACACTCATTTAAGCAGGTACGAGACCAGGGAGGCAGTTAACTATCTGTACCTAGCCATCATTTACATAGAGGAGAGCATGGGAGATCAGTAGCTAATCTGTACCTACAGTCATTTAAAACAGAGAGACAGGGAGGCAGTACTAATCTGTACCTACAGTCATTTATATATGAGAGACAGGGGAGGGCAGTACTTATCTGTACCCTACATCATTTAGTATACGATGAGACAGGGAGCGGCATGTACTATCTGTACCTACATTAATTTTACTATAGAGAGACCAGGGGAGGCAGTACTAATGCTTGTACCGTCACATCATTTTACTGGGAGGAGACAGGGAGGCAGTACTATCTGTACCTACATCATTTACAGGGAGAGACAGGGAGGCAGTACTATCTGTACCTACATCATTTACAGGAGAGACAGGGAGGCAGTACTATCTGTACCTACATCATTTACAGGAGAGAGACAGGGAGGCAGTACTATCTGTACCTACATCATTTACAGGGAGAGAGACAGGGGAGGCAGTACTATCTGTACCTACATCATTTACAGGGAGAGAGACAGGGAGGCAGTACTATCTGTACCTACATCATAGACAGGGAGGCAGTACTATCTGTACCTACATCAAGACAGGGAGGCAGTACTATCTGTACCTACATCATTTATATAGAGAGACAGGGAGGCAGTACTATCTGTACCTACATAATTTATATAGAGAGACAGGGAGGCAGTACTATCTGTACCTACATAATTTATATAGAGAGACCAGGGAGGCAGTACTATCTGTACCTACATCATTTACATGGATAGACAGGGAGGCAGTACTATCTGTACCTACATCATTTACATGGATAGACAGGGAGGCAGTACTATCTGTCCTACATCATTACAGGAGAGACAGGGAGGCAGTACTATCTGTACCTACATCATTTACAGAGAGAGAGACAGGGAGGCAGTACTATCTGTACCTACATCATTTACAGGGAGAGAGACAGGGAGGCAGTACTATCTGTACCTACATCATTTACAGGAAGAGACAGGGAGGCAGTACTATCTGTACCTACATCATTTACAGGAAGAGACAGGGAGGGCAGTACTATCTGTACCTACATCATTTACAGGGAGAGAGGACAGGAGGCAGTACTATCTGTACCTACATCATAGACAGGGAGAGAGACAGGGAGGCAGTACTATCTGTACCTACATCATTTACAGGAAGAGACAGGGAGGCAGTACTATCTATCACTTCCAGGGAGGCAGTACTATCATTTACAGGAAGATGAGATATAGCTGGAGGGTATGGGACACGACTGGTTGTGGTCTAACCATTGCTGTAGGGACAGCTGTTGATGACCCTTTTGTTAGATACTTTTGAAGTTGCTTGACTCTACAGCTGTGTCAAGCAAATAATGGGTGTAGTTGTCCTAATTAACTCTTTGCTTTCTTCTCTCGGCAGGGGGGTGGTGGAGTACGATGCCGAGGGCTTCACAAAGCTCACCCTGCTGCTGACATGGAAAGACTTCTGCTTCCTGGTGCACAGTGAGTATAACGTTTGGGGCAGCACCTTCATCCCATTGATGGTGACAGGCGGTGTTATCATGGGGATCAGAACTTCTCATGAATGAAGAGATGTTATCCTAATGACTACTATATGTACATGGAATAGTGTGCTCTCCTGGCCTGCAAATCCTCAGGCCCAAATGGTGTCATTAGAGGAGAGACAGAGAGGCCGTACAGAGAGAAGAGGTTCTGCAGAGTGTAATATGACCCGGCTCCGTGCAGACCCCCGCGTGGACCCCGCCTGCTGTGATAGCAGCTCCTGCGCCCCCAGATTTATAGCCGCTCTTCCTGCAGCCGTCTGAGGGATGATCTACATCTTTCCATTCCCACACCCAGGCCGTGGTGGGACACGGAGCTCGTGTTTTGGGGTTGTTTTTGTTGTCATGGAGACTTGGATCCTATAAGTGCCTTGGATTGTAGAAGAAAAGGTGAAGACGGCCGGTGCCAACATATCTTACAAAGGGACCTCTAAGACACCAGAACCCTGCACCTCGTATAACACCCAGCACCCCTCAATCCTGTACACACCCCCAGCACCCCTCAATCCTGTACACACCCTCAGCCCCCCTCATATCTGCGTCCCTCATCTTCCCCGGCCCCCCTCATATCTGCGTCCCCCGGCCCCCCTCATATCTGCGTCCCCCGGCCCCCCTCATATCTTCGTCCCCGGCCCCCCTCATATCTGCGTCCCCCGGCCCCCTCATATCTGCGTCCCCCGGCCCCCTCATATCTGCGTCCCGCCCCCCTCATATCTGCGTCCCCCGGCCCCCTCATATCTGCGTCCCCGGCCCCCCTCATATCTGCGTCCCCCGGCCCCCTCATATCTGCGTCCCCCGGCCCCCCTCATATCTGCGTCCCCCGGCCCCCTCATATCTGCGTCCCCCGCCCCCCCTCATATCTGCGTCCCCCGCCCCCCTCATATCTGCGTCCCCGGCCCCCCTCATATCTGCGTCCCCCGGCCCCCCTCATATCTGCGTCCCCCGGCCCCCCTCATATCGTCCCCGGCCCCCCTCATATCTGCGTCCCCCGGCCCCCCTCATATCTGCGTCCCCGGCCCCCCTCATATCTGCGTCCCCCGCCCCCCCATATCCGTCCCCGGCCCCCCTCATATCTGCGTCCCCCGCGCTATCTGCCCCCCCCTCATATCGTCCCCCGGCCCCCCTCATATCTGCGTCCCCCGGCCCCCCCTCATATCTGCGTCCCCCCCCCCTCATATCTGCGTCCCCCGGCCCCCTCATATCTGCGTCCCCCGGCCCCCCTCATATCTGCGTCCCCCGGCCCCCTCATATCTGCGTCCCCGGCCCCCTCATATCTGCGTCCCCGGCCCCCCTCATATCTGCGTCCCCCGGCCCCCCTCATATCTGCGTCCCCATATCTGCGCCCCCCCCTCATATCTGCGTCCTCAGTTTCTTTCTTACATTTTTCCGTGGGTTAACTCTTTCCCGTCATGACGTGTCTTTCACGTAGCAGTAATACTCTAATCCTCTCACCTACATACGGCCCGGTCTGGAGAAAGCCCCTAAATCCATGCAGAGCTCTTGGTCTGTCTGCTAGAAGGTGCACTGGGATTGCTGACACCTGTAGTCCGCCCTGTCATTTGCAAAATATATATATTTTATAAATTGCAGCATAATTAACATGAGAAAAAAATCACCCTAGACCCCCAGGGATGCTGGCATTAACCCCTTATTCATCCAATGCCTCCAGTGAAGCTGACATTAACCCCTTCACTACATCAGTCCACCATTAACTTCTCCATGCTACACCACCAGGAAAGCTGATATTAACCCTTATACCATCCTAGACCTCAGGGGAGGCCACCAGGAATGCTGGAATTAACCCTTCCACCACCCGAGATTACCAGAGAATCCAGGAGTCCCCATTCAACCACCGTAAACTATCAGGAAAGCCCGCTGTAACCTATTCACTGAGAAAAATTATGGTTTATTATATGCAAATGAGCCTCTAGGAGCAACGAGGGCGTTACCATTACACCTAGAGGCTCTGCTCTCTCTGCACTTTGACAGGACCATCATCACACCTGATCTTGTCAATCAAAGTGCAGAGGGCACAGCACTTACAGAGAGAGCTGAGCCTCTAGGTGTAATGGTAACGCCCCCGTTGCTCCTAGAGACTCATTTGCATATAGTAAAACATAATTTTTCTCAGCGATGAGGACACATATGAAGATGGGACCAACACAGATGTCTTCAGCTGCCAAGTGCTCATGTAACAGGTCAGCCAGTGTCATAGGTGCAAAACTGCTGACAGATGCACTTTAACCCCTTCACTACCCTACACCACCATGAAGCTTGCATTAACTCCTTGACCATTCATACCACCAGGACAGCTGACATTGACCTCTTCACCAGCCTCTCCATTCCCCTCGATGATGACATTAACCCTTCCACCTCTGTAGTCTGCCAGGGAAGATAGGAGTCCTCATTCACCTACCTAATACCACCAGGGAAACCCAGTCCGCCAGGGATGCTGGCATTGACCTCTCCACTATCCTAGATCATCAGGGATGCCGTCATTACCTTTTTTTTTTTTTTTCTTTTCACTAGTGATGCTGTAATTAACCCTTCCATAGCCCTAGACCACGAGGCCTTCCTTGAGTTCCCTTTCACCTACCGTACAGCAGTCCAGAAGTAACCCCTCCACTAACCAGGACCACTAGGGATGCTGGTGTTAACTTCTCACTCACCTGAGCCACTGGGAAGCAGTCATTAACCCCCTCACTACCATAGAAAAGAATTAAGTGCTGTTTCACGTAGCTGCAATTGTTTCCTAAACATGATGGCGTCTCATAATCCGAAAAAACGTGGGTTCGTCGCCAAAACCGATCCCTTCCCATCAATCTTCCCCATAGGCCGGAATACTTATTGTCAATGGTGCAAGCTTAGTGAGCGAAGCAAAGATGGAGTGTCCCCTCCGTGCAGCATCCACCTGGAAAGGACTGTGCTTAACTGCTTTAACCTGTACGCACGAGGCGCCCGGTACCTCACACCTCGGTGTCTGGTGTCATTCACCTCGAGTGCACCTATCCTCTTACTAAATAGTATGACAGTTCATGTCACGGTTATATAAACACATGGTAGGAGTCAGAAGAAGCCGGCGGCTCGTGATATCGGGTGAATCACCACTACAGCTCTGCTATTTTTAGGCCCTGAAGTGTTGTGTTGTGCCATAAAAAGACGCAGCACAGATAAAAGCATTGTAATCGCTCACAGCCGCCGCCGCGCAGAGCTGGATGAGTAAGTGCGGGGTCTGTTGGCACTTTCCCTCCAATACAGACGTTACTCATCAGTCATTGTCTATAGTCAGCATCAGAGACGTGAGTCAGCGAGGTGATGAAACCAGACCTCTGCCGTAGAGGGCGTGCCCTGCGGTACGCGCCAGCTTAAAGGGTTCCTCCAGCCTTACGTGCAATCACCCGGGGACCTCCCAGCACGCCCGATAGCTGCAGAGCCGCAGGTTGGAGACACTACCCATAGAATTCACCCCTCTTCCCAACGATCTTCATCATGTGGCTCTCCAGCTATCAGGCATGCTGGGAGTTGTAGTTTCGCAACAGCCGAAGCTCTGGGCCCCGGAGGGATGTGACGTCATCGGCTCTGGGCCCCAGAGGGATGTGACATTACCGACTCTGGGCCCCAGAGGGATGTGACATTACCGACTTCGGGGTTCCCGGAGAGATGTGGACGAATATCGGCTCTGGGGCCCCGGAGGGATGTGACTTACCAGCTCTGGGCCCCGGAGGGATCTGACGTCTCCAGCTCTGGGCCCCGGGGATGTAAATGTCTCCAGACTCTGGGCCCCGGAGGGATGTAGACAGGTTACCGGCTCTGGGCCCCGGAGGGATGTGGCATCTCTCAGCTCTGGGGCCCCGGGAGGGATGTGACGTTACCCAGCTCTTGGGCCCCCGGAGGGATGTGGCATCCTCCAGCTCTGGGCCCCAGAGGGATGTTGACGTTACCCGGCCTGGGCCCGGAAGGGACTGTGGCAATCTCCAGCTCTGGGGCCCCGGGAGGATGTGACGTTACCAGCTCTGGGCCCCGGAGGGATGTGGCATCTCCAGCTCTGGGCCCCGGAGGGATGTGACGTTACCAGCTCTGGGGCCCCAGAGGGATGTGACGTTACCAGCTCTGGGCCCCAGAGGGATGTGACATTACCAGCTCTGGGCCCCGGAGGGATGTGGCATCTCCAGCTCTGGGCCCCGGAGGATGTGATCTGGGACATTACCAGCTCTGGGCCCCGGAGGGATGTGACATCTCCAGCTCTGGGCCCCGGAGGGATGTGAACGTTACCAGCTCTGGGCCCCGGAGGGATGTGGCATCTCCAGCTCTGGGCCCCAGAGGGATGTGACGTTACCGGCTCTGGGGCCCCGGAGGGATGTGGCATCTCCAGCTCTGGCCCCGGGAGGGGATGTGACGTTACCAGCTCTGGGCCCCGGAGGGATGGACATCTCCAGCTCTGGGCCCCAGAGGGATGTGACGTTACCAGCTCTGGGCCCCGGAGGGGATTTCTGTGCCCCGCCGTTACCAGCTCTGGGCCCCGGAGGGATGTGACGTTACCAGCTCTGGGCCCCGGAGGGATGTGACATCTCCAGCTCTGGGCCCCGGAGGGATGTGACGTTACCAGCTCTGGGCCCCGGAGGGATGTGACGTTACCAGCTCTGGGCCCGGAGGGATGTGACATCTCCAGCTCTGGGCCCCGGGGGATGTGACATTACCAGCTCTGGGCCCCCGGAGGGATGTGACGTTACCAGCTCTGGGCCCCGGAGGGATGTGACGTTACCAGCTCTGGGCCCCGGAGGGATGTGACATCTCCAGCTCTGGGGCCCCGGAGGGATGTGGCAGTCTCCAGCTCTGGGCCCCGGAGGGATGTGACGTTACCAGCTCTGGGCCCCGGAGGGATGTGACATCTCCAGCTCTGGGCCCCGGAGGGATGTGACATTACCAGCTCTGGGCCCCGGAGGGATGTGACATTACCAGCTCTGGGCCCCGGAGGGATGTGACATTTACCAGCTCTGGGCCCGGAGGGATGTGACATACGGGTCTCCAGCTCTGGGCCCTGGAGGATGTGACATCTCCAGCTCTGGGCCCCGGGGGATGTGACATTACCAGCTCTGAGCCCCGGAGGGATGTGACGTTACCAGCTCTGGGCCCCGGAGGGATGTGGCATCTCCAGCTCTGGGCCCCGGAGGGATGTGGCATCTCCCAGCTCAGGGCCCCGGGGGGGGAGCCCCGGTGTAATCTTGCTGACACTGACAGGTATGGAGGGGCAGGTGTCCGGGGCTCTGTCCGTCATGTGCGCTCCAGATGTGGCGGTCGGTTCCCGGCAGTGACCAGGACACCTTCCCGTACAGATCACTTCCTGACAGCTCGTGTCTCCTCGTCCTCTGACAAGTTGTGAAGAATGTGATTTTCTGTCCAGGACATCTGGGTGACAGCCTATCTGGCAGCCATTTTGGCAGCTCACTCGCCGGTGCCAGGAGGCTGCCCACGTGCCGGGCAGAGCCGCGCTGCCGGAGCGCTGGACCAGCTTCACCCCGTGTTTGGTGGTTTCCTTATCTGTTTTCAGGGGCTGCGCCCGGTAACTATTTACACTGGTTTTCTTCTAAATAGAAAGCGGCGAAGACTCTGCCAAGAATTGTAAAGCTGCAGATAAGACGAGCGTCCCACCCAGACCCATCCCCCGCAACATGAGCGGCCCCCGGGGCCCCAGAACCTCCCTGCATAATGTATGGGTCAGAACAAATCTGAGCCCGGGCCGGCAGGGGCCCCACAACCCCCTCTACATCATGTATCTATCTATCTTTCTGTCTATCGGTCTCTCACTCACCTCGGCCCCTGCAGCCCTCCTCCCTGGATGTATGGAGCCCATGACTCAGTATACCTCCTCCTCTATTCTTCCCTCTCTCTCTTCTCTCTCTCTCTCTCTCTCTCTCTTCTCCTCCTCTCTGGATTATGGAGCCCCATGACTTCAGTACACCTCCTCCTCTCTCTCTCCCCTCTCTCTATCTCTCTCTCTCTCTCTCTCTCTCTCTCTGGATGTATGGAGCCCATGACTTCAGTATAACCTCCTCTCTCTCCCTCTCTCTCTCTGTCTCCTCTCTGGATGTAATGGAGCCCATGACTTCAGTATCAGTATACCTCTCTCTCTCTCTCTCTCTCTCTCTCTCTGTCTCCTCTCTGGATGTATGGAGCCCATGACTTCAGTATACCTCCTCCTCTATCTCTCCTCTCTCTCTATATCCTCTCTCCCTCTCTCTCTCTCTCTCTCTCTCTCTCTGGATGTATGGAGCCCATGACTTCAGTACACCTCCTCCTCTCTCTCTCCTCTCTCTATATCTCTCTCCCTCTCTCTCTCTCTCTCTCTCTCTGGATGTATGGAGCCCATGACTTCGTATACCTCCTCCTTCTCTCTTCCCCTCTCTCTATATCTCTCTCCCTCTCTCTATATCTCTCTCTCTCTCTCTCTCTCTCTGGATGTATGGAGCCCATGACTTCAGTATACCTCCTCTCTCTCTCTCTCTCTCTCTCTCTCTCTCTGATGTATGGAGCCCATGACTTCAGTACCTCCTCTCTCTCTCTCTCTCTCTGGATGTATGGAGCCCATGACTCAGTATACTCTCTCTCTCTCTCTCTCTCTGGATGTATGGAGCCCATGACTTCAGTATACCTCCTCCTCTCTCTCTCCTCTCTCTATATCTCTCTCTCCTCTCTCTCTCTCTCTCTCTCTCTCTGGAATGTATGGAGCCCATGACTTCAGTATACCTCCTCCTCCTCTCTCTCTCTCTCCTCTCTCTCTCTCTCTGGATGTATGGAGCCCATGACTTCAGTATACCTCCTCTCTCTCTCTCTCTCTCTTGGATGTATGGAGCCATGACTTCAGTACCTCTCTTCTATCTCTCTCCTCCTCTTATATCTTCTCTCTCCTCTCTCTCTCTCTCTCTGTCTCTCTCTCTCTCTCCTCTCTGGATGTATGGAGCCCATGACTTCAGTATACCTCTCTCTCTCTCTCTCTCTCTCTCTCTCTGGATGTATGGAGCCCATGACTTCAGTATACCTCCTCTCTCTCTCTCTCTGTCTCTCTCTCTCTCTCTCTCTCTCTCTCTCTCTCTCCTCTCTGGATGTATGGAGCCCATGACTTCAGTATACCTCCTCTCTCTCTCTCTCTCTCTCTCTCTCTCTCTCTATCATGTCTCTCTCTCTCTCTCTCTCTCTGGATGTATGGAGCCCATGACTTCAGTATACCTCTCTCTCTCTCTCTCCTCTCTCTTCGTATCTCTCTCTCTCTCTCTCTCTCTCTCTCTCTCTCTCTCTCTCTGGATGTATGGAGCCCATGACTTCAGTATATACCTCCTCTCTCTCTCTCTCTCTCTCTCTCTCTCTCTCTCTCTCTCTCTCTCTCTCTCTCTCTCTCTCTCTGGATGTATGGAGCCCATGACTTCAGTATCTCTCCTCTCTGGATGTATGGAGCCCATGACTTCAGTATACCTCCTCTCTCTTCTCTCTCTCTCTCTCCTCTCCTTGGATGTATGGAGCCCAGACTTCAGATATAACCTCCTCTCTCTCTCTCTCTCATCTCTCTCTCCCCTCTCTCTCTGCTCTCTCCTCTCTGGATGTATGGAGCCCATGACTTCAGTATACCTCCTCCCCCCTCCTCCTCTTCCTCTGTCCTCCGGTGACCCTCCCTATAGGCGGCTGTAGCTCTCAGCCTCCCTGCAGTGACCTGGAAGCACCCCGTCCATGGCTGGTTGCGTGCTCCTGTGTCCTGGGAGCGGGTATTGTAAACAGCTTGGTATAGAATGATCTGTATGGCATGTGCCGCCGCCATTCATACCGCTGGGTGATTTCAGGTGACTTCCCGTCTGAATTCCTGCCATGACTGATAATGGAGAGATTACAGCTCCTGAGGCGAGGCCTCTGCCCTGACTGGTGGGGAGCTGCAGTCCATCAGATGGTGGCACCACAACGGCGCCCCTCGCAGGAATCCATGAGAATTCTGCAGAAAATCCTCCCCACGGGCACAGATTTTGTCGTGGACTTCACTCTATGCACTGCAAAGGGTTAAACCCGCCGCCGCCCCCGATGTCCGCACAGCGCTTTTCTGCTGCGTCTGAATGGGTTTTTAGTATAAATGGCTGCAGATTTGCTGCTGTATGAATTCGTAAGTGCTATGCAAAAGTATTTGCCCCCCTCCTTTAAGGGCAATTGCCCTGCGCTCCTTTAAGCCTATGGCACGGACAGACACAGGTCGACGTCCCCTGGCCACGGTGGGGGGTCCCATTAGTCAGTGGAGTAGGTGACGGGGGCCCCCCTCTCTCCTGTGTGTTCCCCTTTAAGATGTCAGCGAGCCCCCAGTCAGCTCTTTGCACGTGGGAGGTGATTCGGCGGCGTGGTCGTGACATCCTGTCCCCGGTATGAGATGTTCTGCTCCAGGAGATTGCGGTAATTATCCGCACAGAATTAGTAATTAATAAGCAGGACGGTTTTCTAGCAGAGATTAATTCAGCCCCAATAATTGCAATAGAAAAGCATCTGTGAAGGTCAGGAGGGGACGTCCCCGCCGCCGGGGAGGGTGTCCTTGCACGGTCTGATGACTGGGGGAGGGGAAGGTCTCGGTCGTAGTCTCCGCACAGAATCAATGTCCAGTTAAATCATGTTGAGCAACTTTGCAAATTCCTGATTTGTATCACGTCTTCTACTCCAATCACATCCAAAGCTGCTTTCAAAATTCCCCTGCTGGTTCAGGATCTGCGCCCGTCATATCGCACTTTATTAGCATTCACACAAGCGGCGGTATAGCCGGTCAGTGCTGGAAAAATGGCAGCCCTCGAGGTTTGTGTTCAATTTCAGATGGAGCTCTGGATGTGAATATATAAGTAGCTCCAGATCTGTACAGACTGACTGATCGCTGCCAGGCCTTCTGTGTCCAGACACTGGATGATGCAGCTCTTACTTCCCCTCTCCAAGCAGGAATGCTCAGCACCATCATCAGCTGCTTGGAATCAAACCTTTGCTTTGGGCTGTGATACGGGGGGGGGGGGATCTTGTCTGATCGGGGTCAGGATTGCCGATCCTCTCTCCGGTAATCCATGGACGCTGCACAGTAAAGAGATTCGCCCCTTTTTCTAAATGTGACCAGTTTGCCCTGCACATCCCAGTATAATCATGTTGCTCTCTTCTGTCTTTGCAGTTGACCTTCCGCTGTATTTCCCCCGGGATCAGCCCATGCTGACCTTTCAGTCCGTCTACCACTTCACCAACAGCGGGCAGCTGTATTCACAGGCGCAGAAGAACTATCCGTACAGTCCTCGCTGGGACGGCAACGAAATGGCAAAGAGAGCAAAGTAAGATCTAGAGGCCGCCGCCCCTTTAAATGCCAAATATTTGGCTTTTGCGAGTGTCACCCAAGTCTCCTCATAGCCGATCACACAACCGCTATCCCACCACCGGCCCCCTCACTGCTATATAACGGCATTCAGTGCTCTAGGATAGCAGGTTGGCAGTCTCTATGTCACCCAACTTTTCCAGGAGTACCTGCTGAGGGCTAATCCTTTGGATGGGTCACCAGTCTGTAATTAGTGGGCGTCCCTCCACTCGCTGGACACAAATAGAGTGGCATAGCTATACATGTGACTGTCCATCATTGATCCCGGACATGAATGTGTATTCCTAGAAAAGCTCTTAAAGGGGTTATTGGGCGGGTAAAATAATAGGTTAAAGGGGTTTTCCAACTTTTTTTATACTGATAGGTCATCAGTACCTGATCGATGAGGGTCCGACACCTGGGAACCCCACTGATCAGCTGTTTAGGAAGGCTGCAGTTCTCCTTTGAGTGCCGCGGCCTTCCTGCAGCTTTTTCCTAGGCCGGTGACATGACGTACACGACAATAACCAGCCCTAGACCTCACATGGATCCAGAGATCTCCACATTCATTGCTCTGCTAGATTATCTTCAGCCTAGCAGCTCAGGGGGTGTGTCCTTTCTGCTAAAACCCTCTCCCTGTAACTGCCACAGCCTCTAACAGAACATATGGCTGGTGGCGGTTGAAGATTTAAACTGAGCACGCTCGACCAGCTCAGTGAGATGGACATAAAATAAGGAGAAAAACAAACAGCAGGTGGCGCTATACAGATGGGTTTCAGCAAATAACTCAGTGGCTTTACCAAATTTTTAATTGCATGCAATTACAAAAGTATTCAGATGCAGGCGCTAGTTTGAAAATTGTGGAATATGTTTTGTGACACACCCCCTTTAAGTGAATGGGGCTGAGCTGCAATACCAAGCAAAACCACTGTACAATGTACGGCACAGCGCATGGTATTGGAGGAGGCAGCGGCACTCACCTGTCGGACCCCCGCCGATCAGATACTGACCACTGCGATACATCCCCTTTAAGGACTTTAAAAAAAAATTAAGTGTAATCACTCTTTATAGTTAAGAATGGAGGAAGCATCTGTATGTAATTTCACGTACAGGAACCGCCGTACGGAAGACCGTCTGCCAGCAAACACTATACACATGGACCGGGCTTGTGGGTTAATTTGCTGACAGATGAAATAGTGCCGGGGTTAATGAGCGCCGACGGCTTCAGACATCACATGACACTAATCCGAAGCGGCTGGCTGTGGCGGAGCGGGCGTGCGAGGGGCCTGCACACAACTGGCAGGGAAATGCCCGTCTGGTTCCATGTGACAGTAGCTGCAGTCAAGGGCACTGAGCGCCAGGAGCAGCCGCCTCCCCGATACCTCTATAGACATACCCTCTGTGCCCAGAGATCAGGGATCGGTCAGACTTTCTGTTTGCCAGGATCCTGCCGTTGGGTTGATGGGCATTGGATGCTCCTATGGACCTGAACACATGAGGAGGAGAAAAAAATTGTATTCTCTGACCTGTTAGAAAGCTGCATGATGTAATCTGTTGTGAATGTAATCTTCTCATCAGAGACTGTATTTGTGAGTTATCCCCTCTCTTCTTATTGTAGCTGGGTCATGTGACCAACTCCCTGACCTCCAACTGACCCAGGACAGGAAGCCAGTTACTGCTCTATTCATTCCTATGAGACTGAAAGTGAGGCTCCCATAGGAATACATAGAGAATTAGACTTCCTGTCCACACATAAGATGCTTTGTGAGTTGGTGAGTCTGATTGCTGGTCACATGACACAGATGAGAAGCATCGGGGAGATATAACTCACAAATACAGACACTGGTAAGAAAATGACATTCACTACAGATTACATCATGTACCTTTCTAGCAAGACATGGAATAAAATTTTTTTGCGGGAGTTCTTCTTTAATGTAGCGCAAAAAAATAACAAAAAAATAAAAAAGTTCAGGTCTCCATTGGTTCCAGTATTTTTGATGGCTGCAGACATTATGGATGGACAGATACCAGTTCAATAGACGTTAAAGGGAGTCTGTCACCTGGAAATTCACAGTTAGACCAGCAGCAACTAAAAAGTACCGTACAAGAAAAAAATAAAAAAAAGTTTTAATAATATTACAAATATAACAAATATTAAAAATTTCCCCCTTTCCCAATTTTACACATAAAAATACACAAACTATAAAAAAATAAACATAATTGGTATCACCACACTATTAAAATATAATATTGAGCATATGCAGTGACCGGCGTAACATTAAAAATTACGGTTTGCTGTTTTTTGGTCACATTACCCCACCCCCAAAACAAAAAATGAATAAAAAGTGATGGAAAAAAGTCACATTTACCCCAAAATGGCAGCAATAAAAACTATAGCTCACCCCGCAAAAAATGAGCCCTCCCACAGCTCTGTAGACAGAGAAATAAAAAAGTTATTACCGTCATAATGTGGCGAGACAAAGAAAAACATTTTGTTGGGGAGTTTTTTTTTATTTTTTAAGCTGTAAAATATAATAGAAACTGTACATAGTTGTTATTGCCGTAATCATATCTCACGCGGGATGAGGATGTTACGTCATTATTCGTGCACAGTGAACACCGTAAGCACAAATCCCAAAAAAACACGGAGGAATTTTTTATGTTTTTCAATCTCACAGAAAAAAATTCCCATTTTCTAGTACAAGCTATGGTAAATTAAATGGTGCCATTAAAAAAATACAACACCTATGGCTACGTGAACGGAAAATTAAAAAAGTTATGGCACTTCGAATAAGGAAAAAAAAAAAAAATTGTCCCGGTCCTTAAGAGGTTAATGTCCCGATCCGGCGGGCCCCTGGTTGGCTGACACACATTACATGCAGCAGATGCAGAACTTTAAACATCTCCCCCCCCCAAAAAAAAAGTCCTCACAAGTTGCGTCTCGTTCCCGGTACCGTATAATTACGCCGCGCTCTGACAGCGCTATTTTAGAAGCCGTGTTCAGCAGCCTCTTAATGGGGGCATTACTTTCTCTTCCGAAAAGCGCCAGGAGAATAGGATTATGCGGTAATTATATCTTCTGCATTGTAGCACTGATAGCCTTCACCCATAATCCTCCACTTTACATGACACTAATGCCGGCTGTGTGTGCGCTCTCGCCCCCGCGACTCATTTTCTGTCTTTCCCAGTAAATGCTGCCAAATGTAAAGTTGCTAAGTGAGAAGTTTTTCTTCGTTTTTTTTTTTTTTTTTTTTATCTTTATTTTTCGCATGCTGTTTTGTTACTTAGAAGAGATGCGGTGTATTTTGTCACTCTTTATCTGTTTCCTGCCAAGGATAATTCGGAATAAGGCGCTGTTCACACCAGTGTTGGGTTCTGATCCGTCAAGGTTTTTTTTGACGGTAGTAATAGAGTAGTCTGCAGAGTTCTTCTCGTCGTCAGAGGTGTAAATTGACTTTTTTTGGGCTGAAGTGCAAAATTTAAAGCAGGACTTCACCTTAACCCCCTAACTGTTTTGCCAGAGTGGAGCTCCAGCAGTGGGAAAAGTAAACATGCAACTAATCTTGTTTGAAAGCAGACATTCCAAGCTTTCAGACAATACCAAAATGACAGCAATATGTTCAGGACAGAGGAAGATATCACTGATAGAAATCGGGATGCTGTGAATGCAGGTGAAAATTAAAGTAAAAACAGGTTTTACTCGCGATTATTCCCGACTTGATTTCTAACAGTGATTTCTCCTCTGTTGCTTGGACTAGAGCTGTGAAAGCAGGATTGTCCGCTTTCAGACAAGACCAGTTGCATCTTTCTAGCTGCTACCATTGAGGAGATATCACCATCTAAAGCAGCCCTCCCCCCCTCCAGGTAGCTACTTTTCACACTGCCCGAGCTGAGGGGTTGTCTCATGTCAGACATTGGTGATCTATCTCTAGGACCCAATGGGAGCATTATTACGTGTGGGGCACGGTGGGGGCATGATTGATGGGCCACTGTAGGGGCACTAATACTACTAAGTGAACTCTGGCAGAGACTTATTACTATTGGTGGGACTTTGGGGAGCACTATTACTGTAGGGGCACCTACCAATCTCTGTTATGGTCCTGTAAACCCAGTCTGCCATCATAAATGGTCCATTCACCAGGGGCGAACACAGACAGTAGAGGGCCCCTGTGCAAAGAATGTGCCTGGTCCCCCCCCAAACCAAATTCTCAACCTAACTTATTCCCTCCTAACATCCTCGTACATCCAATGATGTCTCCTCTGATGTAGATGTTCTTTTTCCTCATCTTCTCCTTCATCCCAGACCACCATGATGACTTCTTTCAGCCATCTCTTGTCCCGGCAGAGTTTGACAGACAGACATCTTGGTTTCCTACCTTTCCATCATCCTTCCACCTACTCAACTTCCCATCGTGCACCCCCCCAATAAACATAACGTCCCCCAAAATAATTGTGATAAGCTGATACTGTGCCTGGGAGCCCCCACAGGATAGTGCCCCCCAAAAATCCCACCAATAGTAATAAGTCTCTGCCAGAGTTCACTTAGTAGTAATAGTGCCCCTACAGTGGCCCATCAGTAATGTCCCCACTGTGCCCCAGACGTAATAATGCTCACTCCCATAGTGTCCCTGGTAGTAATAATTCTCTTTACAATGTGTGACAGTAGAAAAATGCCCCCTTATAATGTGCGCCAGTACAAAAAATGCCCCTGTTCTGTGTGAAAGTAAAAAAAAACTCTTCTTAGTGCCCCCAGTGTGTGCCAGTGCAAAAAAAACCCTTTCTTAGTGCCCCCAGGTTGAGCTTAGAAGCCCATAGTGCCCCTATAATTTGTGCCAGTATAAAATACTCCTATATAGTGCCCCAAGTAAATGCCCCCCAGTAGATGCCCCAATAGGTCTCCTCCCCCGCACTTCTTCATAGGGCCCCCCATAATGTGTGCCAGTATATAGGGCTCCAGTAGATGCCCCCATAGTGCTCCTCTCCCTCTTCCCCATTCTGGGCAACAGCATAGAGTAAAAATAATGAAAAAAATAAACTCACATACTTACCTCCATGCTACCTTCAGCGATACGTTGCAGGCCTCATCTGGCCTGTGTCCGCGCTGTACACTGCCTAGCTCAGGTGGTGAGATGACGTCATCACTCCGCCTGCACCAGCCTCTGGAACAGGGAAGGGAGACAATGGAAGTGCTCATTTACCTTGGCCCTGCCACTTAGACAGGGCCCTCTTCCCACATTGGGCCCCTGTGGGTATGTCCACCCCTGGCCATGCACACTTCTCATGAAGTGCCTACACATCTCTGTTACAGTCCTATAGACCCAGTCTGCCATCATACATGGTCAATTCATGAAGTGCCTACACATCTCTGTTACAGTATATACCAGGCTGCCATCATACATGGTCCATTCATGAAGTGCCTACACATCTCTGTTACAGTCCTATAGACCCAGTCTGCCATCATACATGGTCCATTCATGAAGTGCCTACACATCTCTGTTACAGTATATACCAGGCTGCCATCATACATGGTCCATTCATGAAGAGCCTATACATCTCTGTTACGGTATAGACTAGGCTGCCATCATAATGTCCATTCATTGGTCCATTCATAAGTGCCACACATCTGTACGTTAACCAGGCTGCCATCATACATGGTCCATTCATGAAGAGCCTACACATCTCTGTTACAGTGTAGACCAGGCTGCCATCATACATGGTCCATTCATGAAGAGCCTACACATCTCTGTTACAGTGTAGACCAGGCTGCCATCATACATGGTCCATTCATGAAGTGCCTACACATCTCTATTACTGTATAGACCAGGCTGCCATCATACATGGTCCATTCATGAAGAGCCTACACAACTCTGTTATGGTATAGACTAGGCTGCCATCATACATGGTCCATTCATGAAGAGCCTACACATCTCTGTTACAGTCCTATAGACCCAGTCTGCCATCATACATGGTCCATTCATGAAGTGCCTACACATCTCTGTTACAGTGTAGACCAGGCTGCCATCATACATGGTCCATTCATGAAGAGCCTACACATCTCTGTTACAGTGTAGACCAGGCTGCCATCATACATGGTCCATTCATGAAGAGCCTACACATCTCTGTTACAGTGTAGACCAGTCTGCCATCATACATGGTCCGTTCATGAAGAGCCTACACATCTCTGTTACAGTATAGACCAGGCTGTCATCATACATTATCCATTCATGAAGAGCCTACACATCTCTGTTACAGTATAGACCAGGCTGTCATCATACATGGTCCATGCACACCGTACATGATGTGCCTACCTAGGACTGTACCCTGAGGAACCCCAACAGCAAGAGGGAGAGGAGGAGAAGTAGAGGCGGCGAATGATACACTGAAAGAGCAGCTGAAGAGATTGTTAGAGAACCTGGAGAGAGTGTTGTCCTTGTGGTCGATAGATTGGACCACGATGAGGAGGAGATGGCGGTCTACACTGTCACCTGAACCGTAAGTCAGAGCAGACCGGGCTGCAGAGTGCCCACATACAGCCGAAAAATCACAGGTACCTTTAGATCAGTGTTCTCCAACCTGTGGCTGCTCAGCAGGGTTTGAAACTCAGAGCATGCTGAGAGTAGTAGTCTCTCCCCAGCTGCGGAGCCGCAGGTTGGGGGATCAGTGCCTGGCTGTTCTCCTTTTTGTTTTTTGTGCCTCTCTTGCTCTGACTTGTCCCAAGACCTGGAAAACTCGTTCGTGACTACACCTAACACCCAAAACAACCTGTTCTTGGCCGGCTGACAGGAGGGTTTGCCCCATCGCCGTGCCTTGTTTATCACGACTGGTTTTATGGGCCGTTTGTTTGTGTTCAACTCCCAAGAACTAACCTTTAGACTCGGGGCCCCTCCCTGAGCTCTCCTTAATGACGGGTCACGGCCATCAGATATCCCAGACTTCAGGAGAGTGGAAAACAACCCTTGATGACAGGTAGAGGTAGAAACCGCCGAGTATGGAATGTCAGTTGTGATTGCTCCTGGATTCTTGTTGTCAATAAAGCTTGTAAAACTTAAAGGAATTTTCCACCTAAACGTATTTTTATAAAAATCTGATTAATACGGCAGCCCAAACTTCTAGTTCTGCAGCACTAATACAGCTTTGAACTAATTTGTCTGGTTGCTAGGGATATACTGCATAGCAACCACGGGATAGTCAAGAAGAACATCCATAGCAACCTACCCATCTCAGATCACACAGCACAGCTGAGAAGGGACGAAGGGTTAAATCACAACTATCCCTGTCCCTTACTGCAGATAGAAAAAAAAATGTGGCCTTCCCCTTTAAGGCTTAAAGTGCCACTTTCCAATGTTATATAAGAGGTTAAATATACCAATATCTGTGCAGGCACTTCACTACACTGACCTCTAACTAATCTTGAGTGGCATCATGTCCTTTTCTCCAGTCACACCCAAAGCTGCAGTCACCTTTCTAATTTGTCGTTAGCACACGTGCTTCTGAATGTGACGTCTCACTGCTGGCCCCTCCTGGCTGTAGTGCATGGTAGGAGTAGTAGTGTTTTTCCCGGGCAGTGAACAGTAGCCGTTGGGATTCATTCCAGGTGGCAGCTTTCAGAATTACGAATGCAGCTCTGGATGTGACTGGAGTATAGGGCGCGTTATAAACTTTGTCCCTGCAGCAGAAACTTTTGCCCCCTTTTTTTTTTTTTATTATTTATGCCTTTGGGTTTTTAAAATAAAATTAATTGAATATTGCGCAAAGTGCTGAGCGCGGCTGGAATCCTATATATAACCTTCATCAACCTCCTGCTAATTATGTATCTAGGTTACATTACACAACATTAGCAAACCTATAATCTAACTCCAAGAACAAGGTTACCTGTTCATCATGTGACCCGGAGCCGAGATTGGTAGCCGGGACGTCGCCAACGCTTATCATTTATAGACCTTACCTGGAACTCTTCTTCCAAAGAACCACTATAAACCACGCCAAGAATAATCTGTGCCACAGGAAGACGTGTCAGCAGAATAGACTAGGCTAAGAGGAGACCATATCATACCAGAGATAGTCCATACCAGGAGGAGACCATACCATAGATAGACCATGTAAAGTATAGACAGTACCATATCATACCATAGATAGTCCATACCAGGAGGAGACCATACCATAGATAGACCATATAAAGAGGATAGACAGTATCATATCATACCATAGATAGTCAATACCAGGAGGAGACCATACCATAGATAGATCATGTAAAGGAAGGACAGTACCATATCATACCATAGATAGTCCATACCAGGAGGAGACCATACCATAGATAGACCATATAAAGAGGATAGACAGTACCATATCATACCATAGATAGTCCATACCAGGAGGTGACCATACCATAGATAGATCATGTAAAGGATAGACAATCATGAAGGTACCATGCCATAGATAGTCCATACCAGGAGGTGACCATACCATAGACAGACCATGTAAAGGAAGGACAGTACCATATAATACCATAGATAGTCCATACCAGGAGAAGACCATACCATAGATAGACCATGTAAAGGATAGACAGCGCCATGTAGGTACCATGCCATAGATAGTCTGTACCAGGAGGAAACCATACCATAGATAGACCATGTAAAGGATAGACAGTACCATATCACCCCATAGATAGTCCATACCAGGAGGAGACCATACCATAGATAGATCATGTAAAGGATAGACAAATCATGAAGGTACCATGCCATAGATAGCTCCATACCAGGAGAAGACCCATACCATAGATAGACCGTGTAAAGGATAGACAGTACCATAGATAGTCCATACCAGGAGGAGACCATACCATAGATAGACCATGTAAAGGATAGACAGTACCATATCATACCATAGAGAGTCCATACCAGGAGGAGACCATACCATAGATAGACCATGTAAAGGATAGACAGTACCATATCACCCCATAGATAGTCCATACCAGGAGGAGACCATACCATAGATAGATCATGTAAAGGATAGACAAATCATGAAGGTACCATGCCATAGATAGTCCATACCAGGAGAAGACCATACCATAGATAGACCGTGTAAAGGATAGACAGTACCATAGATAGTCCATACCAGGAGGAGACCATACCATAGATAGACCATGTAAAGGATAGACAGTACCATATCATACCATAGAGAGTCCATACCAGGAGGAGACCATACCATAGATAGACCATGTAAAGAGGATAGACAGTATCATATCATACCATAGATAGTCCATACCAGGAGGAGACCATACCATAGATAGACCATATAAAGGAAGGACAGTACCATGAAGGTACCATGCCATAGATAGTCCATACCAGGAGGAGACCATACCATAGATAGACCATGTAAAGGATAGACAGTGCCATGAAGGTACCATGCCATAGATAGTCTGTACCAGGAGGAAACCATACCATAGATAGACCATGTAAAGCAGGGGTGCACAACGTTTTCTAGGTGGGGGCCACATTGTCCGACTGAACCAACGTCAAGGGCCGAAAATAAAATTTAAAGGGGTATTAACAACTGAAATACTGTATTTATGGCATATTGAACACACAGTGTATACCATTAATGTCTAGCTACAGTTCCAGGACTCCCATCTAATGGGAGAATACATGGAAAATACATGTGAGCAGCCACAAGACAGACATACATGTCTGCCTCCAGATGGTTGGGGGCCGCACAGAATGGTATCAAGGGCCGCATGTGGCCCCCGGGCCGCAGGTTGTGCACCCCTGATGTAAAGGATAGACAAATCATGAAGGTACCATGCCATAGATAGTCCATACCAGGAGGAGACCGTACCATAGATAGACCATGTAAAGGATAGACAGTACCATATCATACCATAGATAGTCCATACCAGGAGGAGACCATACCATAGATAGTCCATGTAAAGGATAGACAAATCATGAAGGTACCATGCCGTAGATGGTCCATACCAGGAGAAGACTAGAAGCCCATACCATAGATAGATAATGTAAAGGATAGACAATACCATGAAGGCAGCATGCCATAGATAGCCCATCCTGGGAAAAGACCATATCATAGACAGACCATGTAAAGGACAGACAGTACCATGCATGTATCATACCATAGATAGTCCAGACTGGGAAAAGACCATACCATACACAGACCATGGAAAATATAGATAGTACCATATCATACCTCGGGTAGCCCATAGACAGTCCATACCAAGAAAAGATCATACCATAGATGATGTATAGGATAGACAGTACCATACCATGGATATACCATAGGAGATCCATAACAGGAAAAGATCTGACTATAGATAGACCATATACCATGAAGGTAAATATTGTAAAGCAGAGCCTTGTGCATACCTTACCTTGTCAGGGATAGAAAGTACCTAGAAGTTATCTTTACATAGATAGACCATTATGTAAAGAAAGCTCATATCAACATGAAAGATACCCTGAAATGCTGTAACATAGAGAACCCCTACCAGGAAACACCCCCCTACCCGGCAGTATGTTGGAGCCAATACATAAAGTTATTTAATAACTAGACATGTTAAAAACAAATGGCAAGTTACAACACATAGATTCATCCTGAAATTTGCCTCTCTGTATTTGTAATTCAGGGTGTGGATTTGGCCAAATAAAGGGTTTTTCCAATCACCAGTTCAGATACATTATGATTGTTTGGCACAAAGCCTACAAGCAGTGCCGGGACTAGGCAGTTTGGTGCCCTAGGCAAACTAGTCAAATGGCGCCCCCCAAATTGGCCCCGCCCATTATTATAAGCCCCTCCTAAATATAATAGGCCACTCCCAGCAAACGCTGTACAGCTGAAATGATATCGTTGAGGCCCGGCTCTACACATCATACAGAGAGGGGAGGACGTGTCCTGGCTGCACTGCCTGCCTCACATTATACAATAGACAACAGCAGGCTACGGCAAGGAAGCTCCTTCCCTCTCCTCAGATCCTGCTCAAGGCCTGTGGTTCCCCACCACCATCTGCCACCCACCCGTGACCTGCTGCCCCCCTTGGCTGTCCTCACCCAGCTCTGAATCCTCCTTCTGCAAATGGCAGGGGGAGGAGCCGGAGCATCTCCTCTCCTACATAGCGCCCCATACCTCTTACATCCAGTGATGTCACCTTTGTTGTAGACGTTCTCTTTCCTCATCTTCTCCATTCGGACCAGACCGCCATGAAGATTTTTCAGCCATCTCTCGTCTCTGCAGAGATACAAACAGACATTAGTTTCCCACATTTCCATCATCTTCACATCTTCTGAACACCTCATCCTGCCACCCCCAATACTGTGTCCCTAATACTATACTGCAGAAACTGTCCCCTGAAAAATACAACTACCACACAGATAGTGCCCCCTACAACAGTTATTGGCACAGAGTCCCCTGAAAAATAACTGCGTCCGGACACTAAGAGTATAAAGATAATGTCCCCCAAAAAATTAATTACTGTGCCAGGGTGCCCCCCAAAGTAACAGTGCTCCCCAAAATCCACCAATAGAAATAATTATCTGCCAGAGCACACTTAACAGTAATGCCCCCATAGTGCCCATACTAGACATCGTGTTCCCCATAGCCCCCAGTAGTAAAGCTCACCATAATACCCCCAAGTAGTAATAATTCACCTTGTAATATGACAGAACAAGAAATACCCCCTCTTAGTGCCTGCAGTTGAGCTAATGTCCCCATAATGTATGCCAGTATAAAATACCCCTATATAGTGCCCCAGTAAATGCCCCCATAGTGTCCCCCATAATATGCCAGTAAAAAATGCCCCGTCTTGCTGCCCCACCAGATGCCCCTATAGTGCTCCTCTCCCCCATAATGTGCCAGTAAAAATTGCCCCCTTAGTGCCAGATGCCATAGTGCCCCCTATAATGTGCCAGTAAAAAATGCCCCTTTAGCGTTACCAGATGCCCCCTATAGTGCTCCACTCCCCCGTAGTGCCCCAAAATAATGCCCCTATAGTGCCACCAGATGCCCCTATAATGCCTCCCATAATGTGCCAGTAAAAAATGCCCCCTTAGTGCCAGAAGCCATAGTGCCCCCTATAATGTGCCTGTAAAAAATGCCCCTTTAGAGCCACCAGATTCCCCCATAGTGCCCCCAAATGATGCCCCTATAGTGCTCCACTCCCCCATACTGCCCCCAAATAATGCCACCAGATGCCCCATAGTGCCGCTCTCCCCTATAGTGTCTCCCATGTGCCTATAAAAAATGCCCCCTTATTGCCACCAGATACCATAGTGCCCCATAATGTGCCAACAAAAAAAGGCCTCTTTAGAGCCCTCATAGTGCTCCCCTCCCTCATAGTGCCCCTATAGTGCCACCAGATGCCCCATAGTCCAGCTCTCCACTATATTGCCCCCCCATAATGTGCCCAAAAAAAGGCCCCCAGATGCCCCCACAGTGCTCCTCTCCCCCATGGTTTTTATTACTGGGAGGGCGCACTGCGCCACCAATGATGATAACTACGTTTAATACGACTACAGAAGGCGTGTGCCGGCGCAGGATCACATAGCTGGCACCTGATCAGTATTATAGGGAGCTGCAGTCAGTGGTAGTTAACCCCTCATGTGCCGCACCCGCCTTCTGTAGTCGTATTAAACGTAGTTATCATCATTGGTGGCGCAGTGCGTCCTCCCCAGTAATAAAAACCCCAACCAGTATAATGTGTGTGCCCCCATCATACCTCAGATCAGCCCACTGTGCCCCCATCAGACCTCAGATCAGCCCACTGTGCCCCCATCAGACCTCAGATCAGCCACTGTGCCCCCATCAGACCTCAGATCAGGCCACTGTGCCCCCATCAGACCTCAGATCAGCCCACTGTGCCCCCATCAGACCTCAGATCAGCTCATTGTGGCCCCATCAGACCTCAGATCAGCCCATTGTGGCCCCATCAGACCTTAGATCAGCCCACTGTGCCCCCATCATACCTTAGATCAGACCCACTGTGCCCCATCAGACCTCAGATCAGCCCACTGTGCCCCCATCAGACCTCAGATCAGCTCATTGTGGCCCCATCAGACCTCAGATCAGCCCACTGTGCCCCATCAGACCTCAGATCAGCCCACTGTGCCCCCATCAGACCTCAGATCAAGGCCACTGTGCCCCCATCAGACCTCAGATCAGCCCACTGTGCCCCCATCAGACCTCAGTTCAGCCCACTGTGCCCCCATCAGACCTCAGTTCAGCCACTGCCCCATCAGACCTCAGATCAGCCCCTGCCCCATCAGACCTCAGATCAGCCCACTGTGCCCCCATCAGACCTTAGATCACCCTCACTGTGCCCCCATCAGACCTCAGATCAGCCCACTGTGCCCCCATCAGACCTTAGATCAGCCCATTGTGCCCCCATCAGACCTCAGATCAGCCCACTGTGTCCCCCATCAGACCTCAGATCAGCCCACTGTGCCCCCATCAGACCTCAGATCAGCCCACTGTGCCCCCATCAGACCTCAGATCAGCCCACTGTGCCCCCATCAGACCTCAGATCACCCTACTGTGCCCCCATCAGACCTCAGATCAGGCCACTGTGCCCCCATCAGACCTTAGATCAGCTCATTGTGGCCCCATCAGACCTCAGATCAGCTCATTGTGGCCCCATCAGACCTCAGATCAGCCCATTGTGGCCCCATCAGACCTTAGATCAGCTCATTGTGCCCCCATCATACCTTAGATCAGCCCACTGTGCCCCCATCAGACCTCAGATCAGCCCACTGTGCCCCCATCAGAATAAAATAAAAAAATCTCTTACCTGTCCTGCGCCGCAGTTCCGCTTCGGGTCCAGCGCAGTTCTGTCCTCCCGGCGCTGCACTATCACCTGACTGCGTACAGCGTCAGGTCAGAGTGCGCGCACTACGTCCTGACGCTGTACGCCGTCAGGACAGTGCAGAGCCACCCGGAAGACAGAGGAGCGCAGGACAGGTGAGAGATTTTTTTTATTTTATCTGCTCCATGTTCTCTGATACTAGGCTGCGCAATAGCGCAGCCTAGCATCAGTAGATGCGGGTCGGGTCCAGGCGCAAATGGGGCCAGACTAAAAAGTCTTGTTGCCATTTGTAAAATCTAAGTCGCATTTGCGACCATCTGGAGCCCTGCTGTGGCTGCGCCCCCCTCCAGATGGCGCCCTAGGCGGGCGCCTCCCCCGCCTACCCCTAGTCCCGGCCCTGCCTTCAAGTGTAATTATGTTCTGTATGTGAAGAGACCCGAGGGTGAATGTGGCTGTACAGAAATCCAGTTTGAGATGGTAGCACAAAAGCCGCACTGTGGACACATTTTATTTTCATCATCTTTTTAAACCAAATGTTTTCTAGCTGCATTAGGATGTGTAGCAAAAATAGCCTGGTATCATACAGGAAAGAAATGACTGCAACAGTCTATGAAGTAAAACAAACCCTGTGACCTTTTTTGCCTTAATGCATCTACTTAAAGAGAAAGAGGCTTCAACGTTCACAAAACTGACACATCATATCAGTGCAAGAATCATTCATGAGTCACTGATATAGTACTGCCAACTACAGGAATATAACTACTATAATACTGCTCCTATGTGCAAGAATATAACTGCTATAATACTGCTTCTATGTACAAGAATATAACTACTATAATACTGCTCCTATGTACAAGAATATAACTACTATAATACTGCTCCTATGTACAAGAATATAACTACTATAATACTGCTCCTATGTACAAGAATATAAATACTATAATACTGCTCCTATGTACAAGAATATAACTACTATAATACTGCTCCTATGTACAAGAATATAACTACTATAATACTGCCTCCTATGTACAAGAATATAACTACTATAATACTGCCTCCTATGTACAAGAATATAAATACTATAATACTACCTCCTGTGTACAAGAATATAACTACTATAATACTGCTCCTATGTACAAGAATATAAATACTATAATACTACCTCCTGTGTACAAGAATATAAATACTATAATACTACCTCCTGTGTACAAGAATATAACTAACTATAATACTGCTCCATGTACAAGAATATAAATACTATAATACTACCCTCCTGTGTACAAGAATATAACTAACTATAATACTGCTCCTATGTCCAAGAATAAACTACTATAATTACTGCTCCTATGTACAAGAATATAACTACTATAATACTGCTTCTATGTACAAGAAATATAACTACTATAAACTGCTCCTATGTACAAGAATATAAATACTATATACTACCTCCTATGTACAAGAATATAACTACTATAATACTGCCTCCTATGTACAAGAATATAACTACTATAATACTGCTCCTGTGTCCAAGAATATAACTACTATAATACTGCTCCTATGTACAAGAATATAACTACTATAATACTGCTCCTATGTACAAGAATATATCTACTATAATACTGCTCCTATGTACAAGACTATAACTACTATAATACTGCCTCCTATGTACAAGAATATAACTACTATAATACTGCTCCTATGTACAAGAATATAACTACTATAATACTGCTCCTATGTACAAGAATATAACTTAACTATAATACTGCTCCTATGTCCAGAATATAACTACTATAAACTGCTCCTATGTACAAGAAATAACTACTATAATACGCCTCCTATGTACAAGAATATAACTACTATAATACTGCTCCTATGTACAAGAATATAACTACTATATACTGCTCCTATGTACAAGAATATAACTACTATTAATACTAGCTCCTATGTACAAGAATATAACTACTATAATACTGCCTCCTATGTACAAGAATATAACTATATAATACTGCTCTATGTACAAGAATATAACTACTATAATACTGCTCCTATGTACAAGAATATAACTACTATAATACTGCTCCTATGTACAAGAATATAACTACTATAATACTGCTCCTATGTACAAGAATATAAACTACTATAATACTGTCCTATGTACAAGAATATAACTACTATAATACTGCTCTATGTACAAGAATATAACTACTATAATACGCTCCTATGTACAAGAATATAACTACTATAATACTGCTCCTATGTACAAGAATATAACTACTATAATACTGCTCCTATGTACAGAATATAACTACTATAATACTGCCTCCTATGTACAAGAATATAACTACTATATACTGGCCTCCTATGTACAAGAATATAACTACTATAATACTGCTTCTATGTACAAGAATATAACTACTATAATACTGCCTCCTATGTACAAGAATATAATACTATAATACTGCCTCCTATGTACAAGAATATAACTACTATATACTGCTCCTATGTACAAGAATATACTACTATAATACTGCTCCTATGTACAAGAATATAACTACTATAATACTGCTCCTATGTACAAGAATATAACTACTATATACTGCCTCCTATGTACAAGAATATAACTACTATAATATGCTCCTATGTACAAGAATATAACTACTATAATACTGCTCTATGTACAAGAATATTAACTACTATAATACTGCTCCTATGTACAAGAATAAACTACTATAATACTGCCTCCTATGTACAAGAATATAACTACTATAATACTGCTCCTATGTACAAGAATATAACTACTATAATACTGCTCCTATGTACAAGAATATAACTACTATAAATACTGCTCCTATGTACAAGAATATAACTACTATAATACTGCTCCTATGTACAAGAATATAACTACTATAATACTGCTCCTATGTACAAGAATATAACTACTATAATACTGCTCCTATGTACAAGAATATAACTACTATAATACTGCTCCTATGTACAAGAATATAACTACTATAATACTGCTCCTATGTACAAGAATATAACTACTATAATACTGCTCCTATGTACAAGAATATAACTACTATAATTACTGCCTCCTATGTACAAGAATATAACTACTATAATACTGCCTCCTATGTACAAGAATATAACTACTATAATACTGCTCCTATGTACAAGAATATAACTACTATAATACTGCCTCCTATGTACAAGAATATAACTACTATAATACTGCTCCTATGTACAAGAAATATAACTACTATAATACTGCTCCTATGTACAAGAATATAACTACTATAATACTGCTCCTATGTACAAGAATATAACTACTATAATACTGCCTCCTATGTACAAGAATATAACTACTATAATACTGCTCCTATGTACAAGAATATAACTACTATAATACTGCTCCTATGTACAAGAATATAACTACTATAATACTGCTCCTATGTACAAGAATATAACTACTATAATACTGCTCCTATGTACAAGAATATAACTACTATAATACTGCCTCCTATGTACAAGAATATAACTACTATAATACTGCTCCTATGTACAAAGAATATAACTACTATAATACTGCTCCTATGTACAAGAATATAACTACTATAATACTGCTCCTATGTACAAGAATATAACTACTATAATACTGCTCCTATGTACAAGAATAATAACTACTATAATACTGCTCCTATGTACAAGAATATAACTACTATAATACTGCTCCTATGTACAAGAATATAACTACTATAATACTGCTATACAGATATAACTACTATAATACTGCTCCTATGTACAAGAATATAACTACTATAATACTGCTCCTATGTACAAGAATATAACTACTATAATACTGCCTCCTATGTACAAGAATATAACTACTATAATACTGCTCCTATGTACAAGAATATAACTACTATAATACTGCTCCTATGTACAAGAATATAACTACTATAATACTGCTCCTATGTACAAGAATATAACTACTATAATACTGCTCCTATGTACAAGAATATAACTACTATAATACTGCTCCTATGTACAAGAATATAACTACTATAATACTGCTCCTATGTACAAGAATATAACTACTATAATACTGCCTCCTATGTACAAGAATATAACTACTATAATACTGCTCCTATGTACAAGAATATAACTACTATAATACTGCTCCTATGTACAAGAATATAACTACTATAATACTGCTCCTATGTACAAGAATATAACTACTATAATACTGCTCCTATGTACAAGAATATAACTACTATAATACTGCTCCTATGTACAAGAATATAACTACTATAATACTGCTCCTATGTTCAAGAATATAACTACTATAATACTGCTCCTATATACAAGAATATAACTACTATAATACCGCCTGCTATGTACAGTAATATATTTCTGAACCCTCTGGGAAACTTTTCATTTCTTCTCACACTTTTTATACTTTTCTTTATGTTGTTGCTCTTCATATATTTTACTATATATTGGTAGTTTGTGGCTTCTTTGACGGTGACATCATTTGCTCGATGACAGGTTGCCGGTCTGGACAGTTTTTAGGGTGTTGGAGTCATCGTCATTAATGTGAGCGGCGCTCGGGTGAGACGACTCCTTATTTCAGGTGCACCGGGGATTAGAAGCGTTTACTGCTCTTAATCCGGTTATTACGAGGTGGAAACGCTCCTGTCTCACAAATCTGTAATTCTCCTCATTAATGTGACACTGAACTCTGTTACCCTGACGAGCAGGTGGAAGACGTCTTCACGTCGTTGGGGTGTTTTCTCCTCGCCTCTCACAAGATGCTCAGTGTGGGATTATGACATCGACCTGGGCTGTGGTTGCGGTATTCACCTGTTTCCTTCACGACGGACTCATCCTTCAATTTTAGTCCCAGCCGAGGAACATTTCTGTCGCATTGCTAGCTTATCCAAGTCTCTTCCATCGTAGGGTGTCCGACAGTGTGATATCCTTCCAGTAGTGGCAGTAGTCTTAAGATCATTCCATCTCAAGGTCTTCAGACATCTTAATGGACATTGCACCATGTCCGCTATGGAAGCTCAGAAATCACCATGTAGACTCATCCTTCAAGGGAAGTTCTGGCTGGGATCTTCTCTGGAGAACTTTTACCAAACATGTTCCTATCACCTACCACAGTTCTTCACCTCTACCTGTGGTCAGCTGATATACATTTAAAGAAGAACTCCTGCAAAAAAATATATTCCATGTCCTGCTAGAAATGTACATAATATAATCTGTAGTGAATGTCATTTTCTTACCAGTGTCTGTATTTGTGAGTTATATCTCCCTGATGTTCCTCATCTGTGTCATGTGACCGGCAATCAGACTCACCAACTCACACAGCGTCTTATGTGTGGACAGGAAGTCTATTTCTCTATGTATTCCTATTGGAGCCTCACTCTCAGTCTCATAGGAATGAATAGAGAAGTAACTGGCTTCCTGTCCTGGGTCAGTTGGAGATCAGGGAGTTGGTCACATGACCCAGCTACAATAAGAAGAGAGGGGATAACTCACAAATACAGTCTCTGATAAGAAGATTACATTCACTACAGATTACATCATGCACCTTTCTAACAGGTCAGAGAATAAAAATTTAGTGGGAGTTCTTGTTTAGATTCCCCTGAGTGTATCTCAGAAGACTCCAGCTCAGACCCTCAGGCAGTAGATGGTTCCCACCAGAGATGGTATCTGCTCAAATCCTGTGGATCTAAAGTTGATATCGTGGGCACTTTGGGTTATTGTCCAGGTTACACCCATGTACAAGGCTGTGATGGTAGCACAATGGTATGACCATGAGATTAGATAAACTTAAAGGGGTTTTCTCATCTCCAACATTGGTGGCATATCTCTTGGATGTGCCACCACTGGAATCCCCACTTATCTCTAAAGGAGAGTACATAGCACACGACAGTAGAAAATACCCTAACGATATGCCACCAGTGGTGGAGGTGAGAAAACCCCTCTAACCTTGTGATGACCAGATATTCTACAGAAGGGTCAAGGGTGTGTGCCATAGACCGTCATAGAGCATCCAACCCCTAAATGTAGCCGGCTAAAGTCCATGGAGGTGTCCTGACTGTCCTCCAACATCAGAAGAGAGATGGATCAGTATTTGGATTTCAGCATGTCCAATCCTTTGTTCCTGTGGGAGATAAACCAACAACTAGCCCCGACTGAGTCCATGGTGGCCACCTATAGCTGAAGATGTTCACAGTCGGACCTTCTGCCATGTTAAATGCACCATGGGTTCTTCCAAGGTGACATAAACGAGTAGTTGGTGGGGGGTGTCTAAGCCCAAATTTTGTGTTCACTGCATTTCAGTGAACTGCTGACCTGTAGGCGAGGAGATGTATGAGTGTGACATCCCTACTGTCCTGGTGTGACATCCCTACTGTCCTGTGTGACAACCCTACTGTCCTGGTGTGACATCCCTACTGTCCTGTGTGACAACCCTACTGTCCGGGTGTGACATCCCTACTGTCCGGGTGTGACATCCCTACTGTCCTGGTGTGATATCCCTACTGTCCGGGTGTGACATCCCTACTGTCCGGGTGTGACATCCCTACTGTCCTGGTGTGATATCCCTACTGTCCGGGTGTGACATCCCTACTGTCCGGGTGTGACATCCCTACTGTCCTGGTGTGATATCCCTACTGTCCTGGTGTGACATCCCTACTGTCCTGGTGTGACATCCCTACTGTCCGGGTGTGACATCCCTACTGTCCGGGTGTGACATCCCTACTGTCCGGGTGTGACATCCCTACTGTCCGGGTGTGACATCCCTACTGTCCTGGTGTGATATCCCTACTGTCCTGGTGTGACATCCCTACTGTCCTGGTGTGACATCCCTACTGTCCCGGAGTGACATCCCTACTGTCTTGGTGTGACATCTCTACTGTCCCGGAGTGACATCCCTACTGTCCGAGTGTGACATCCCTACTGTCCTGGTGTGACATCCCTACTGTCTGGGTGTGACATCCCTACTGTCCGGGGTGTGACATCCCTACTGTCCTGGTGTGATATCCCTACTGTCCTGGTGTGACATCCCTACTGTCCTGGTGTGACATCCCTACTGTCTTGGTGTGACATCTCTACTGTCCCGGAGTGACATCCCTACTGTCCGAGTGTGACATCCCTACTGTCCGGGTGTGACATCCCTACTGTCCTGGTGTGACATCCCTACTGTCCGGGTGGACATCCCTACTGTCCTGGTGTGACATCCCTACTGTCCTGGTGTGACATCCCTACTGTCCTGGTGTGACATCCCTACTGTCCCTGGTGTGACATCCCTACTGTCCAGGTGTGACATCTCTACTGTCCCGGAGTGACATCCCCACTGTCCCGGTGTGACATCTCTACTGTCCCGGAGTGACATCCCTACTGTCCGAGTGTGACATCCCTACTGTCCGAGTGTGACATCCCTACTGTCCGGGTGTGACATCCCTACTGTCCGGGTGTGACATCCCTACTGTCCTGGTGTGACAACCCTACTGTCCTGGTGTGACATCCCTACTGTCCTGGTGTGACATCCCTACTGTCCTGGTGTGACATCCCTACTGTCCGGGTGTGACATCCCTACTGTCCGGGTGTGACATCCCTACTGTCCGGGTGTGACATCCCTACTGTCCTGGTGTGACATCCCTACTGTCCTGGTGTGATATCCCTACTGTCCGGTGTGACATCCCTACTGTCCTGGTGTGACATCCCTACTGTCCTGGTGTGACATCCCTACTGTCCCGGAGTGACATCCCTACTGTCCCGGAGTGACATCCCTACTGTCCTGGTGTGACATCCCTACTGTCCTGGTGTGACATCCCTACTGTCCTGGTGTGACATCCCTACTGTCCTGGTGTGACATCCCTACTGTCCTGGTGTGACATCCCTACTGTCCGGGTGTGACATCCCTACTGTCCGGGTGTGACATCCCTACTGTCCGGGTGTGACATCCCCACTGTCCCGGTGTGACATCCCACTGTCCCGGAGTGACATCCCCACTGTCCCGGAGTGACATCCCCACTGTCCCGGAGTGACATCCCCACTGTCCCGGTGTGACATCCCCACTGTCCCGGTGTGACATCCCCACTGTCCCGGTGTGACATCCCCACTGTCCGGGTGTGACATCCCCACTGTCCGGGTGTGACATCCCTACTGTCCGGGTGTGACATCCCCACTGTCCGGGTGTGACATCCCTACTGTCCGGGTGTGACATCCCTACTGTCCTGGTGTGACAGCCCCACTGTGTTGGTGTGGAGCGCTCTATTGATTTGGTTTCTCTAAGCGGGGGTGGGCTTAGCAATGGATTTTGTCCATTGGCCGTAGAGGGACATGCAGGCCCCATACTCCACCCATCGGTGAAGAGGTCAGTAGAGCAGATTACTCTTCACCCTTTGGTTCCTTGGCTGCTCCGGTGGTGATGGACCCAGCCCAGAACACCCCTTCCCCCCCCCAGGCGATATATCATCTCTTCTGGTCTTCTCCGATGGGTAACCCTCCATTTGTTTTCTTTCAGGGCCTACTTCAGAAGTTTTGTGCCTCAGTTCCAAGAAGCCGCATTTGCCAACGGGAAGCTCTAAACCACGAGATGTCCATCGCCAGCCCGCTCCTGGGGTCGTTTCATGAAATTCATGAAATTTTTGTTTTTTTTACTTCTTTTTTTTTATTATTTCCTGTGTCCCTGTACCTTCCTATGACTGCGCGGACCTCAGGATACTCTTCACCACTGCCATTTAATTATCAATTGGGGCCCGGGGCCCACATTTTAAGTATAATTTATAACAGCTTGTGTTTTTAACGCCCAGTAACTGAGTCGTCGGTTCTCTGCAGTCATTTGCTGGAACTTCTGTCTTTAGGGTCGAAATGGAAAAATATCGACCACTTAATGTGGGGGGAGGACGGCCCCCGAGGTCTTCGTATGAAATAAAGCTACTTGAAGGAAAGCAGAGCCTGTGTGTTTTATTATACAGATGTAGCAGAGCTGAGTATGACTTGGTTTTGCACAGGACTGCAGGTAAGTCCATTCTGGTATTCCATGTTTAACAACTTTGGCTCTGCTACATGCCATGAGAATAATGGCTCAGGTAGCTCCTGATCTTGGATCCATCAAACCTGCATCATAAGTCCCTAGGGCCTGTGACGTCTCGTCCATCGGTCCCATTCAAGTGAATGAGATTGAGCTGCAATACCCAGCATGGCCACTATAGACTGCATGGCGCTGTGCTGGCAAACTATCAAGAGGCTGCAGCATCGATCCCAGAGCTGATTGGCGGAGGTGTGAAACCCCACCCCCACAATCTGATATTGATTACCATTCCTGAGGATAGGTCATCAATATTTAAGTCTCAGAACACCCCTTTAAAGAATATAAATATAAAACTAGTGAGGATCTGACCCTTGGAACGCCCACCATTCAGGGCGGCAGTGGGAAAGGGGGGGTGACAACCTCAAAATGTGTTACTGGGGGGATTCACCATTCAGTGCCCAGGAAAGCTGGGTGACACACCCTTTTGGGACTGTTAGGGCAGATTTCCTGGATACCACCCAGCTTTTCCAGATGCAGATGGAAGTGAGATGATCTCAGAGGTTGGGGTCTTTCAGTTCACCCTCGCACAGCAGGTTCCGGTTATAGCTGAAATTACTGTTGAAACTTGCCAGAATTTCTTTGGAATTTGTCAAAGCAGAGTATCATTCCGTATGCAGATTAGGGCTTCAGTGCACCGAGGGGCGAGTCCTAGCTGCTCAGTGCACCTCAGCTCCTCCTTTTTCCTGCATTTGCCACACCCCCTCTCCGCCCCTTGGTGCACCGAAGCCCTAATTTGAATATGAAATTATACTCTCTTTTCTCTGGAATGGCGTAACAGATTGTTGCCATCCATGTATCACCTGTAATCACCATGATCAACCCTACCAAGTGGTATGCCTGATGTAATGGGGTTGATCCTGCTGGTTGGTGCTCTTCAAGGCTACCTCCAGGTAATCATTACCTGTTTAACCCCACGTAGCCAATTTTCATGTCTTCCTCCCAGCCTTCCAAGTGACTTTTTGATTTTTACGTTGACCTAACCACATGAGGGCTGGGGTTTTACTACTTTTTTTTAAAATTAAATGTAAAATTAAGAAAAAAATCAAAAATTTTGCCTCGTGCTGCCGTATTGTGACACACCGTAACTTTTTTATTTTTCCATCTATGGAGGCGCACTGTAGCTTTTAGTGCCAAGAGCGGTTTAAAATTAAAAAAGTTGCAAATTTTTGTGAAGAAATTTATTGCGCTAAAATTTTTGACTTTTTTATACCATAGAAAACCGGTGTACAGTGCTTCATAAATTATACCCATTGTCTACTGACATCTCAAATCCGCTATGGTTCTCTCCAGAGTCTTAGGCTGCTGCTCTGTCACAGGGGGTGACATGCTTTACACTGCAGCTCTGCTTCTTTAGAACATAGCTGTGATCAATGGCTCCAGACTAGCTTCAGTGTCTGTTGGAGTCTGTGGTAGTCCAAAATCCAACGGTTGTCCTGCCTCATCAGGCTGTTGCTGTGCCCCTCCTCCCTGCTTTACACTGCAGCTCTGCTTGTTTAGATTGGTTCATATATTTTTCTTGGGTATTTTTGTGCAATTAAAAAAAAAATTATTATGTTGTGAGAAGGAAACAATCAGCAAGTTGACATGTATGTTATTGTTGTAGTACTTTATATTATTGGGAGAACAAACGTCCGGTCATCCTCTTTGGTTGGTTCGCCGTTCAATAGAGCAGAGGCCATCTCCACTTAAATCTGTGGGGTCACCCTCCACCGCCCCCTTCCCGTATCACTAAATGGGGTTACGCATCTGATAGGTGAGGGTCTAAGAGGCGGCACCCTGTCAGTACTTATGACTTTTACTATGGATATCATCAGACATTCATAAGATAATGATAAGAAAGTAAAGAAGCAAAAGATCAGTCAACAGCAGCTGCTTGTTGATGGTTTCCAACGAGCAACATTTTGTATTGTACACAGCAGAGAGTAAAAAACAACTGAAATATAAATAAGGGAAGTAATGGGATGACATTAGGGAGACGCTGGGTGTTGTATGCACCGACCTCAGATCCAATATCCGGTACTTCCTCACAATCCCTGCCCTGTCCTCTGCATGACAATAGCCCGGCCATTAAACCTTATTGAGTGCGCGTTCCTTTAATTACTGCGCTCATTACCCGCCCGTAATGTAACGTAATGTTCACAATCAAACACTGGCGGCTCTGACGCCCAGCCACAATTACCATAATGAATCCACTTTACCATTCCTCAGATCTGCCCCAGCCGTCTGACCCGATTCTTGGAAGGATCTGGATTCTCATCATCCACAAGTCCTCAGCCAGTCATATCTGTTCCTGAGGAAGCTGGGTGACGCTCAGGATTACAACTCCTCCAAGGCTCCTAGAGGCCTGATAAATCCCATGCCCCTCATTTCAGGAGTGTAGGACACTTGTAGCCTCGCTGACCTTCCCAGGAATAGATATCCCTATAAAGCCACTGAATAAAACTGGCAGCCATATCTGATACAAAGCTCCAAATCCTCTGCAGATACTTCAGTGCTAAAATGATGGTTGCCTTCAGTCACCACTAGAGGGAGCTCATTAGCTTACTGCATACAGATATATACAGCCACCACTAGAGGGAGCTCAGGAGATTACTATATACAGATATATACAGCCACCACTAGAGGGAGCTCAGGAGATTACTACATACAGATATATACAGCCACCACTAGAGGGAGCTCAGGAGATTACTACATACAGATATATACAGCCACCACTAGAGGGAGCTCAGGAGATTACTACATACAGATATATACAGCCACCACTAGAGGGAGCTCAGGAGATTACTACATACAGATATATACAGCCACCACTACAGGGAGCTCAGGAGATTACTACATACAGATATATACAGCCACCACTAGAGGGAGCTCAGGAGATTACTACATACAGATATATACAGCCACCACTAGAGGGAGCTCAGGAGATTACTACATACAGATATATACAGCCACCACTAGAGGGAGCTCAGGAGATTACTACATACAGATATATACAGCCACCACTAGAGGGAGCTCAGGAGATTACTGCATACAGATATATACAACCACCACTAGAGGGAGCTCAGGAGATTACTGTATACAGATATATACAGCCACCACTAGAGGGAGCTCAGGAGATTACTACATACAGATATATACAGCCACCACTAGAGGGAGCTCAGGAGATTGCTGTATACAGATATATACAGCTATCACTAAAGGGAGCTCAGGAGATTACTACATACAGATATATACAACCACCACTAGAGGGAGCTCATTAGCTTACTGCATACTGATCATACATTGAACTTAATGGTAAATCAGTATGCGGTGAGCTCCTTCTAGTGGTGGCTGCAGGGAGGCAGGATTTTATCAGTTCTGTCTAGGCAACCCCTTATATTGGGAAATAATCTGCACAGAACAGACCCTGAAACCGACGCGATGACGGCGGAACAATAGACTTTTCTAGATCTAGAGTATTCTGCAGGTGATAATCCTACACCCCGTAAGTCACCATTATAAATGTCACCGCGCCTCCCCCGGGGCGGCCGATCCTCCGCTTTACGAGGGCTTCACTATTTACGCAGTAATGCTCGTATTTGGTTTACGGCCTGCAAATAAAACCAGGTGACAACCTCCTAAATTCACTTATTGCAGAAGCCGCCCTCCCGTCCGAGGCCTTCCCTATGACAACATCTCATCCGGTCTGCGTCCATCTTGTCGCTGATTTTCTGCTTTTCCTGACAACCACTATGACCACCCTGCAGTTGTCACCTAGCGTAGCACTTGGTAAATAACGTAAAGGCATCTGCCCCCCATAGTGACGCACAGCCTGCTCCTTGGGTACTTCATAGTGTCCTGCACCAATTCTTAAAGGAATTTTCCATCTTCTGCCACAGAGCGTTTTTAGATATGGCCACAGTAGGATACATTGTACACACAGGTGCACTTGAGAGTGGCTGCAGATATTGTAAAATTGGGTTTATCAGATGTAGCAGAGCTGTGCTGGTCATTGGGCAATGCAAAATTAAACTGATCAGATGTAGCAGTGCTGTGCCTGTCATTCGGTTTATCAGATGTAGCAGAGCTGTGCTGGTCATTCGGTTTATCAGATGTAGCAGAGCTGTGCTGGTCATTCGGTTTATCAGATGTAGCAGGGCTGCGCTTGTCATTCGGTTTATTAAATGTAGCAGAGCTGCGCCTGTCATTGGGCAATGCAAAATTAAACTGATCAGATGTAGCAGTGCTGCGTCTGTCATTCGGTTTATCAGATGTAGCAGAGCTGCGCCTGTCATTCGGTTTATCAGATATAGCAGAGCTGTGCCTGTCATTGGGAAATGCAAAATTAAACTGATCAGATGTAACAGAGCTGCGCCTGTCAATCAGTTTATCAGATGAAGCAGAGCTGTGCTTGTCATTTGGCCTCGTAGAATTCAATTCATCAGATGTAGCACAACTGTGCGGAGCTGTGCTTGTCATTTGGCATCGCAGAATTCAGTTGATTGGATGTAGCAGAGCAAAAGTAAATTTATCAGATGTAGCAGAGCTGTGCTTGTCATTTTCATGTGCAGCGTAATACAGACCAGCAAAGTGTATGAAATCAGACAAACCTCGTGTACACTTTACTTTTTTGTTTTGTGCAAGGCTGAGATCTGAAGACCCAAAAGAGTCCATGCAGTCCGTGGGCACTAATGGGACTAAAATATGATCCATCAACAGCAGCTTGCTGATGGTCTCCACGCTGCAAAAGCAGCTCTGTGTAAAAACAAACCAGAAACAACCTGCAAATGAACATATGTCACTGATACGGACTTTCAGATAAGAGAACGTAGCAGAGCTGAATTTGTCATCTGACCCTATTTATAATGAGTTGATCCAAGTGACAAACTCCCCTCTGCTGCTCATAACCCTCTCAGCTCTGTGTAGATAAAATGTGACTCGGATACGTTTCCGCTCGCTCTTCCCTGGATTTAGGGTCACATTGGGACAGCGCCCACTCCTAATAAATGTCAGCTGTGTCTCAGAGAAGCGGCGTGCAGATTTCAGGTCGTCGCTTCTCCGGTAATCTGATCATTATATTTATTAGCAGAGCGGCTTCTGGGAAGGAGCGGAACGGCGTAGCCTACAGGACTACTGATTCGCCTCCTGCAACTTTGTAACATTTCTTCCTACTTTTCTAGATGCAGCCTGCAGTGTAAAGTAGGGAGGACTGTCGTGACTATGTCCTTTAAATCTGCACTGAATATACAGGAGAATTCCTCCACAATCTGTGTGATTAAGTTGAGTAAAAGATTGGAGGAGCAGTGACATCATGTAGGTAGTAGTAATGAGTTTGTCACTTGGCACAAGTCATTATGATACTGAAAATAACTGCTTAATCTTGGGCTGTGTTCACATCAGCATTTTTCATCCCTTTAATGGGCAGATCTGTCACATGACGGACCCTGGCTCCGCCCGATGGACCACATACAGTGCACCCAGTTTCCATCATGGCACCTGCCATTTTACCGGACAGAATAGCGCAGCATGCTGCAGGTGTGAACACAGCCTTAGGCCTCATGCACATGACCGTATTTTCGGTCCATGTCCGGTCCACATTTTTTGCGGATTGTAGAACCTGCTTTCTTACGGTGTCCCCCCAAAAAAATTGCGGGATGCTCATGGATCGCATCCGTTTTTTGCGGATTCACAATTTGCGGACTTTACACACCACGTAGGGATGATGCGGTACCAAAAAGGTTAGGGTCAGCTCTGCTACATCTGAAAGGGCATCTTTTCCTCGGTTGATTTTGTCATTTATCAGTTTGGGTTCATGTGCAGGGAAAAAAAGCCCATTTCTACGTGGAAACCGTCAGCAAGCTGCTGTTGATGGATCTGTGATTCTTATTATTGGTCTCTTACCCTTACAAGATGACTTATTCTCCATCTCATTGCTCACATTGTATTGTATTATCAGAATATTTGATAATCTGGCATCGGTCCAGTCCTGTCTGTACCGGATTGAAGGAATTTTTCTTCGGCTTCCTATTAAAATGTAACAAATAGAAACACAATTCCCATAGAGATGTATACTACTCCCTGGATAGAGCAAGTAGAATGAAGCCTCCATGCTTTACACTGCAGCCTACATCTAGAGAAATCAGCTTTCTTTTTTTATTTCCTGACTACACAACTTTATTCGGAATTCCACATTGAACAATATAATACATTAGTGTTGCAATTCTTATGATCTGGGCGATGCCCTCACCGTATCACGCGCAGCACGCCATCGCCCACGAGCGCCGCAATTCGATACTTATTAGTTACGGCGGACTCTGCGACTTTTTCTTTCGTACCCTGGATCTGAGACAAACTCCTGTCAATCAACTAAAGAACATGAAAAAGACCCAAATGAGCGCGAGGAGCAGAAGAGCTGACGCTCGCAGGTTTGGTCGCCACCTCGGAGGACTTTACCGGATTAGGCGAATGCTGCGCTGTGGAAGAACGAGTTTTTCCAGTGGACGGACAAGTTGTGACAGAGACTCCGGGTAAATCCACCTTCCAGACACAAAGACGAAAGGAGAGATTCCTGCTCCAAGTGAAGGATTTACAGCTTTTATCTCCAGAAAGAATCTGGAGCAGCATGTGACCTGCGTACACCAAACGGCAGCTCCTAGGACTACAGCACTCCTCCCTGGAAAACAGAAATAAAGTTTAATTGTTGTATACTGTAAATGTCTCTACCAATTCCTCACTAGTGTCAAGAACTCGACTTGTTGTCTGTGACTGCAGAATAGTGAGTGCAGCTCTGGAGTATAATACAGGATGTAACTCAGGATCAGTACAGGATAAGTAATGTAATGTATGTACACAGTGACTGCACCAGCAGAATAGTGAGTGCAGCTCTGGAGTATAATACAGGATGTAACTCAGGATCAGTACAGGATAAGTAATGTAATGTATGTACACAGTGACTGCACCAGCAGAATAGTGAGTGCAGCTCTGGAGTATAATACAGGATGTAACTCAGGATCAGTACAGGATAAGTAATGTATGTACACAGTGACTGCACCAGCAGAATAGTGAGTGCAGCTCTGGAGTATAATACAGGATGTAACTCAGGATCAGTGCAGGATAAGTAATGTATGTACACAGTGACTGCACCAGCAGAATAGTGAGTGCAGCTCTGGAGTATAATACAGGATGTAACTCAGGATCAGTGCAGGATAAGTAATGTAATGTATGTTCACAGTGAGTGCAGCTCTGGAGTATAATACAGGATCAGTACAGGATAAGTAATGTAATGATGAGCCTTGTAGTCCCACCACCCGGACCGGAGCTGCGTCTACTCTTCTAATGAGCCGCGATTAGGGACACAATATAGTCTTTGATGTAAAATCTGCGCAGCCGCTCGACCATTCCCCTCCAGTAAATCCCAGTGTAAGAATCAAAGAGACAATTGTGAAACCACCAATGGAAAGAGGAAGGAAAATGTACTTGAGCCGGTCCTGCCAGGGACTTTACTACGTGAGTAGTGCCGTACAGAATGACACAGTCAGCTCTGCTACATCTGTAGTTATGGAGGAAATGTAGCAGAACTAAGTGGGATTTGTAGACATAATATCTTATCCAGTGAGTACAATTGTGGTCCATCCGATATGTGGGCCAAAAATCTAAGCCCCTCCCACCTGAATGAAACAGGTCTCAGCGCTCTGAGTATCCAGGGGTGCAGCAAAATGTGTTGTGTAACCAGTTACCTCCTCACCCCCTGGAGAATAGGTGTAGTAGTACCGGCTAGTTCAGGGTCATGCGATGGCACCGGGCGGTGACCCCGTTCTTACTGATTGTTTCTGCACATTAAAAGTCCCAGAATATTCTCTCTTCTGACATAAAAGCGGGTACTTTCCAGCAGACACCAGACGTTGCAGGGCGGTATTAATAATGGCAGTTCCTTATTTTATATTGAGCTGTCCAGTCTGCACATGCCAGCAGAGGGTGTAGATGGGGGGGCCATGTGCCTCCTGCCAGTAAAGGTGCCAACCAGCCTTTGCCAGGCTATTAAGATACAAGGCCAAGGGCAACAAGCTGAAGTTTCGACCTGGGTGAAAGAAAACCTACCGCCCATGGTGCCAACCTCTCTTTCCTGTAGGATACTGCCCAGCTCAGCCACCCTCCTATTTATTGCCTACCGCTGTTATTCGGACATTCCGTTCTCCATTTGTTGCACCATAGGGCGATATTATTTTGAAACAGTATGGCAGGATTATTTAGGCACTATTTATATATAGCGCTTTGTGTCGGTCATGTGTTCACTGTCTGGCGCTACAATATAGACAATGTATAATGATATTACCTGGACATTGTATGGCGGTATTATCACAGATTGAACACTGTACAGCACTAATATTTAACATGTGTATGGTGGCTCTGTTGTGTGATCCCTGTATGGCAGTAATACACAGGGTAGGCGGTGTGTAGCAGTATTATATGCACATTGTATGGCAGTAATACACAGGGTAGGCGGTGTGTCGAGTATTTTGTGGACACTGTATGGCGTTATTTTGCCAGATTTGTAGTACAGTATTGAACACTGTACAGCATTAATATTTAAGATGAACATGGTGGTACGGTTGTGTGATCCCTGTATGGCACTATTTTACAGGGTAGGAGGTGTGTAGCAGTATTATATGGACACTGTATGGCGGTATTGTATCACATTTTTATTACAGCGTTGAACACTGTACAGCACTAATATTTAACATGAGTATGGTGGTTCTGTTGTGTGATCCCTGTATGGCACTAATGTACAGTGTATGCGGTGTGTCGAGTATTATGTGGACACTGTATAGCGGTATTTTGACTGATTTTTATAACAGTATTGAACACTGGACAGCACTAATATTTAACATGAGCATGGTGGTTTTGTTGTGCGATCCCTGTACTAATATATAATATAGGCAGTGTATACAGTATTATGTGGACATTGTATGGCGGTATTGTATCACATTTGTATTACAGTATTATTTGTGCACTTTACAACGCTAATATTTAACATGAGCACTGTACAGCACTGGTTGTGTTATGTGATCACTGTATGGCACAAACATACAGTATAGGCAACGTGTAGCAGTATTATGTGGGCACTGTATGGTATGTAACACTGCTGGTATTATTTGGGCACTGTTGTATGGCCCTGTGCTCACTTTACAATGTATGCACTCTATGTCGGTATTATACTTTTAGACTGATTGTATTATTTGAGCGCTATATCCCATACTCTGTTATTGCAGGCAGTAGTATGTGTCGACCTGTGCCCTATTATATAGGCACTGTATAGCGGTATTAAATGTGTTATTATTTGGTATTGTGTGGCACAGTTTGTTGGCAGTATTATACTTTTAGACTACTTGTATTATTTGAGTACTATATCCCATACGCTGTTATTGTATGGCACTAGTACCCTATTATATAGGCACTGTATAGCGGTATTACACATACCCTATTTGATATAGTACCATTATCTGGTATCATGTGGCACAGTTTGTTGGCAGTACATCCCTGCCCCCCCAAAACAAAAAGAATAAAAAATGGTGGGAGTTATTCCGCAGGGTCCATCCATAGCTATGGAGCCACACCGTGCCTCGCGCCTCAATGAAGTCAATAGATCAGGGAGAACATCTTGTCTAAACATGGCGTCCGCCGCTGTCTGTAGGCGACGATGACGGTAAGCACGCCGCCTGCCAATCTATAGCTCCGTATATTACACATCATCAGCAGAAAACATGAATCACGGGACAAGATTTACATGTATGAAATGTCAGCCAGCTCATCCATTAATCACTTGCCCGTGCCGCATTATTAATATCATATAATAATAATATCAAATAATATCATATTTGTATGGCAAGTGCAGATGTCACAGCTGCTGCAGCACCTCTTAGGGGGAAGGTAGGCACTGTACAGACACAATGGAGGCCTAGAGATCTGATAGTGGGGGCCCCTAATGCTGACAGTGGACACACAGAGCTCCCGGTGAGCCCAGACATGTACAGACATCTCCCGCCCCTTAGACTTGTTCCTCAGAATGAGTCTCAAGATGTCACGTGAACTCCCCGGCCCATGTGAATAAAGGAGCACCCTGCAACTTCAAGGGTTCTATAGTTGGTGTGATGCCCTAATTCACAAGGATACATTTTACCTGCACTGACACATTGTAACAAACTAGGACAGGAGATTCCTGCTGATGATGATGCAGCTCACAGCGGACTTGAAACAATTGTAACAAACCCTCAGCTGTGCAAAGTGTTAGGTTTGTTCAGGTTTGCAGTAACAGTATTTCTATTCGCTGGCAGCAAGCAGAGATCTTGCAAACATAACATTAGAAAGTTTCAAAAATTAATTACACAATAATTAATACTGAGGAACATCATTTGTGTCCGTGAGCCAATGACGCACAGAACCTGCTGCTGCCGGCGACGTCTCTCCAGGGACGACCCCTTTAACTCGCAGATGAAGCAGACTTTAGTGCTACCGGACGAGCCGTACGTATTGTATCCGGACTCATCTTGTTTGCTGTAAGTGAAATGGTGCAATACAGGTCACTGTTATATGTGATTCATGCTCCAGGATTCTGCAGTGAAGCATCTCTGATCTCAGGCATATTCTCCCAGATGTTCACACTGCACCTTATCTACAGCAGAAAATACACCGGAGAGGGAGTCATCGTACTGACAGTTATTGCATCATCACTTTCTGATCTTTACATCCTGTCCAGAGCTGCATCACTAAATGACATTATTATCCTGTACATCCTGTACATCCTGTATTACACTCCAGAGCTGCACTCACTATTCTGCTGGTGCAGTCACTGTGTACATACATTACTATCCTGTACTGATCCTGAGTTACATCCTGTATTATACTCCAGAGCTGCACTCACTATTCTGCTGGTGCAGTCACTGTGTACATACATTACTTATCCTGTACTGATCCTGAGTTACATCCTGTATTATACTCCAGAGCTGCACTCACTATTCTGCTGGTGCAGTCACTGTGTACATACATTACTTATCCTGTACTGATCCTGAGTTACATCCTGTATTATACTCCAGAGCTGCACTCACTATTCTGCTGGTGCAGTCACTGTGTACATACATTACTTTATCCTGTACTGAGCCCTGAGTTACATCCTGTATTATACTCCAGAGCTGCACTCACTATTCCTGCTGCTGCAGTCACTGTGTACATACATTACTTATCCTGTACTGACCCTGAGTTACATCCTGTATTAACTCCAGAGCTGCACTCACTATTCTGCTGTGCAGTCACTGTGTACATACATTACTTATCCTGTACTGATCGCTGAGTTACATCTGTATTATACTCAGCAGCTGTACTCACTATTCTGTGGTGCAGTCACTGTGTACATAACATTACTTATCCTGTACTGATCCTGAGTTACATCCTGTATTATACTCCAGAGCTGCACTCACTAATTCTGCTGGTGTAGTCACTGTGGTACATACATTACTTATCCTGTACTGATCCTGAGTTTATATCCTGTATTTACTCCCAGAGCTGCACTCACTATTCTGCTGGTGCAGTCACTGTGTACATACATTACTTATCCCTGTACTGATCCTAAATTACATCCTGTATTATACTCCAGAGCTGCACTCACTATTCTGCTGGTGGCAGTCACTGTGTACATACATTACTTATCCTGTACTGATCCTGAGTTACATCCTGTATTATACTCCAGAGCTGCACTCACTATTCTGCTGGTGCAGTCACTGTGTACATACATTACTTATCCTGTACTGATCCTAAATTACATCCTGTATTATACTCCAGAGCTGCACTCACTATTCTGCTGGTGCAGTCACTGTGTACATACATTACTTATCCTGTACTGATCCTAAATTACATCCTGTATTATACTCCAGAGCTGCACTCACTATTCTGCTGGTGCAGTCACTGTGTACATACATTACTTATCCTGTACTGATCCTGAGTTACATCCTGTATTATACTCCAGAGCTGCACTCACTATTCTGCTGGTGCAGTCACTGTGTACATACATTACTTATCCTGTACTGATCCTGAGTTACATCCTGTATTATACTCCAGAGCTGCACTCACTATTCTGCTGGTGCAGTCACTGTGTACATACATTACTTATCCTGTACTGATCCTGAGTTACATCCTGTATTATACTCCAGAGCTGCACTCACTATTCTGCTGGTGCAGTCACTGTGTACATACATTATATAGTTATAGTTGTATAGATTACTGGAGAAGTTTTTTTATATTTCCATCTGCAGTTTTTGTAATTCCCCTTTAAACCGCTCGGTTACTTTCAGATTTTCTGCCCAGGTATTTGAGGTTTTTATTTTTGTGTATTTTGGGACTTTGAGGACGTCGCCGCCATGACACGCGCCTGGTGTAATATTTTCCATCTGATGCCCGTCTGCCACCATTTATAATAGGAAAGTCCCTGAAATGTGAGAGGACACAGTGCGGCTCGGCAGGAAGATCCTGGGGGGACCTGAGCCCCACACTCCGCGCAGACTCCTCCACAGACGTCTTCTGTGTTATCAGGTGGAGTAACATCAGTTCTAAATGTTCTTTAGGGTTTGGGAGTCCACGGAAATTTGGGTAAAATTTGTTCTATGCTGTGACTGTGACCTAAAAAGACCTGAAACTGTCCCTGACAGGACCTGGACCATCTTTAGGGGGTCAGACTACTGCATCATCAGGAGTAGTTGGATAATGAGGGGAGGAGCAGGGGGCGTGTCCTGTACCATGACATTCAGCTGGGGGGAGGGGTTCCTCCTGGTACCTACCTCCAGGGGTGCACACAATGCTATCTCATGGTTTCTGGCCTCCCTGTTCTTGTGCTCCTCCATGTTTTGATCTTCTTCTCCTTGGTGGCTCCCAAGAAGAAAGAAGCTGAAGGGGCCCCGGGGCCTCTGGTTGGAAGATGTAGGGACAAGCCCACAGACAAGAACTGGATGTTTTCCTCCTTTGTTCTAGTTCTGCTGCCAACACCCTGAGATAATTAGGTAACAAGAAGCAGAAGATTCCTCCTGCAGGTTGAGAAATCGCGTCTTCTCCGTTTGCCAGACAAGTATGCCTCCCAATCCCTATGCACGTGCATGCTTGGTTCAGCCGAGCATGCATGTATTTTGACAAAAGGATCAGGCCTGTTGAAATCCAACAGCCCAATCCTTCCCGCCTCAAGCATCTGGAAGAGTCGGGCACCTCCCCCAATACACGTTAGATCAGGGGGTCAACAACCTTCTGTTGTGAAGCTACAACTCCCAGCGTGCACACTTGGCTCAGCTGTTCTTGAATGAAGCATGCTGGGAGTTGTAGTTTCACAAGAGCTGGAGTGCTGCAGTCGGCCCGTCCCTCTGAGGTCGGCGGGTTCAGCCGACACTAATATACAGAGGGAGGAGCCGACAACTCCAAACCTGAAAGGTCGTCAAGGAACAAACCACTGCAAGGAAAAAAGGTGGGGCTGACAACTTCAACACAAAAACGGTTGTCAAGGAAAAACCACAATAAGGAAGATAGCAGGGCGTAAGTGGAACTTAAGAAAGAAGACAGGACTGACAAATGGTTGTCAGCAAACCAGCACTTAAAGAAGAGGATGGGGATGATGTAAGTATGGTTAACTGACAACCACAGCAAGGCAGAGGGTGAAGCTGACAACTTTAGTATGCCTACTCTTTAATGCAAAGGGTGGGTTTGATAACTTCAGCGTGCAAATGGTTGTCAGAGGGGCTGACAACGGGGGAGGATCCGGTCTCCTGTATGTGTATGACATCTGTCAAATTGTTACAATGTCTCAATCTGGTGCAACACATCTGACAACCATATGGCTCCCAGAAGGGTTGTCAGACAGCTTTCCCAAATGCCAACTAGTTATACAGCAATGCGTGGCCTTACTGGTTGTCGGCCAGCTTTCCCAGGTATAAGGAGGATCTAGGATATTTCGACGTCGTCCGGGTGACGCTGTGGCATATATATGGGCATCCTCCGGCACAAATCCCTGCCACGCTCCAGTGATGACCTGTAGTAACAATACATGATGGGAAATAACACGTCCCAATTAACACCCCGCAGCCCCCGCTCTGTCACACTGAGCTCAGTGACGTCCGTTCAGCTGCTGAGTGCACTGAGGGGCAGAAATAGAAAGATGTACGGATGTAGCAGAGCTGACTTTGTCATAGAGTGCGGGTGACAATAACTTGATGATGCAGCACACGTACCTGCAGTCCTATGTAACCCCAGATGTCATGTGTCAAATGCTACATCCGTCTCATTGAGTTTGCTGTTGCTTTGCAATGTCTAAATGGCCTATAGAAAGGTGCCTGCAAAAGTTTAGGCGCCCCATCATCTACTTAGCTGCCTGACGCTGCCTCGTAGTCCCGGCCTTAGAGGGGCATTACGGTAAGGACTCATGCACGCGAGCCTTTGTGTCCTGTCTCTGTGGACCACAAATTGCGGTCTGCAATGTACGGGCACCGTCCTTGTGCACGCCATTTTCGGATCCGCAAGAGACGGTCATATTCTACCGAAATCCCATGTGTTCCGTAGTGCTTCACATCCGTCTCCGCTCCGCACCGCTCTGTATCTTGAGGATTACGAACCCATTCAAATCCACATCCGTGATTTGGAGCGCACACGGCCGGTGCCTGTATATTGCGTGCCCACTGTATGGGCATCGGCCGCACACGCTCATGTGCATGAGCCCTAAGAAGGAGTTGTCCCCTAACCACAGGATGATGGGGGTCTCACCACTGGGACCCCCACCAAGAACGGGGACCTCATACGCTAAAATGAATGAGCATGCTCGACCAGAGGCTCCATCCATTTTGGGGTATGAGGCCCCCGTTCTCATGAACAAAGGGTTCGCAACAGTCAGACCCCCACAGTCTAGTAGTTACTAGAATTCCCCTTTAAGGAGGTTGATTCACCATGAACCCCTCTTTTCGTGTACCCTACTAGGACCCCCATCTTTGGGCCAGAGCAGGAAGCCCATCATTTGAATGCTCACCATGTAATACTGTATCTGTCCTGTAGCGGCCGCCGCAGGGAAAGAGCCTGGCTGACCACGGCGATCAGAGTCTGCCTCGATCAGACCGCCCCTTTAAGTGGAATCAGTGCAGAACTGGTGGTGATCATTGCACCCGCGGAGAGGGGGATCTCATGAAGGAGACATGATTGCAGGGCTGAGCTCATCGTCTTCCAGCCTTCCATCTTCTCGCTGACCTAGTTTCTGGGCCGTGTACATATATAACCGGAGATTAGAACGCCCCCGTCCATTATAATGAACACCCTGTCATCTCCACGTTCCAGGAGCCTGCAAACAGCAGCTCAGATCTCAGCTTCCTGGACCCTTGTGGATGGGCGGCAGGGGCAGCGGGGGTCACATCAGAGTTGACCGACAGACCCACGAATTCTGCTGTCAGTGAGACACTGATAGGACAGATGTGACGATCATACAGCTGCAGGGCTCGTTACAGTGTATCAGTGTATGAAAGGAGCCCCCCCCATATGTTACAACAAAGATCAGTCTTATCGTCGCAGTCTTTTATCTAAACCGGCGTAGTTTTTACACCGGACACACGGACTGTCACAGATGCACCTAATTTATGACGAGTCGCCTCATCATTAATTAGACAAATCATACGACAGCGCAGAGGGGAAAACTAAGACCGGCGTAAAAAGCCAGTCTTAGTAAATGGGCCCCACTGTCTGTAGTAGGAAGAGTGCAGTGCTCTAGTGTCTGGTTTGCAGTGCTTCTGGTCTCCGGGTCTCTATTTATCTCCACGTTGTTGTACGTGTTTTCCATATTGCAGTGTATGTTTTCTGCAGGTTGCAGTGCTGTGGTCTCCAGGTTGCAGTGCTGTGGTCTCCAGGTTGCAGTGTTGTGGTCTGTAGGTTGCAGTGCTATGGTCTCCAGGTTGCAGTGCTTTTATCTCCAGGTTGAGGTGCTGTGGTCTCCAGGTTGCAGTGCTGTGGTCTCCAGGTTGCAGTGTTGTGGTTTCCAGGTTGCAGTGCTGTGGTCTCCAGGATGCATTTCTTGTGGTCTCCAGGTTGCAGTACTGTGGTTTCCAGGTTGCAGTGCTTTGGTTTCCAGGTCGCAGTGCCTGTGGTCTCCAGGTTGCTGTGCTGTGGTCTCCAGGTTGCATTTCTTGTGGTCTCCAGGTTGCATTTCTTGTGGTCTCCAGGTTTGCAGTGCTGTGGTCCTCCAGGTTGCCGTGTTGTGGTCTGTAGGTTGCAGTGCTATGGTCTTCAGGTTGCAGTGCTTTTATCTCCCAGGTTTGCAGTGCTGTGGTTTCCAGGTTGCAGTGCTGTTGTCTCCAGGTTGAAGTGCTGTGGTCTCCAGGTTGAAGTGCTGTTGGTCTCCAGGTTGAAGTGCTGTGGTCTCCAGGTTGAAGTGCTGTGGTCTCCAGGTGCAGTGCTGTGATTTCTAGGTGCATACTGTGGTCTCCAGTTGCAGTGCATGTGGTCTCCAGGTTGCATGCTTGCAGGTTGGCTGTGGTCTCTAGGTTCCTGTGGTCTCCAGGTTGCAGTCTGTGGTCTCCAGGTTGCAGTACTGTGGTTTCCAGTTGTGTGGCAGGTTTGCTGTGTCTCAGGTTGGTTCTTGGTTCCAGGTTGCAACTGTGGTCCAGTTGCATTTCTTGTGTCTCCAGGTTGCAGTGTTGGTCTGTAGGTGCAGTGTTGGTCTCAGTGTTGTGGTTCTCAGGTTGCAGTGTTGTGGTCTCCAGGTTGCGTGTTTGGTCTTAGGTTGCAGTGTTGTGGTTGCAGTGTTGTGGTCTCCAGGTTGAAGTGCTGTGGTCTCCAGGTCTTGCCAGGTTGAAGTGCTTGTGGTCTCCAGTTGCAGTGCTGTGTTCTCCAGGTTGCAGTGCTTGTGGTCTCCAGGTGCAGTGCTGTGGTCTCCAGGTTGCCGTGCTGTGTCTCTGTAGGTTGCAGTGCTATGGTCTCAGGTTGCAGTGCTTTATCTCCAGGTTGCAGTGCTGTGGTTCTTCAGTTGCAGTGCTGTGGTTTCCAGTTGCAGTGCTGTTGTCTCCAGGGTTGAAGTTTGTTGTGTCTCTAGTACTTGCAACTGTGGTTCTCCAGGTGCAGTGCATGTGTCTCCAGGTTGCACTGCTGTGGTCTCTAGTGCAGTGCACTGTGGTCCCAGGTGTGGTCTCCAGTGCAGGTGCAGTGTGGTCTCCAGGTTGCAGTGCTGTGGTTCCGGTTCCATGCATTCTTGTGGTCTCCAGGTTGCAGTACTGTGGTCTGTTTGCATTTCTTGTGTCTCCAGGTTGCAGTGTTTGGTTCCAGGTTGCAGTGTTGTGCTTGCAGTGTTGTGGTCTCCAGGTTGCAGTGCTTTGGTCTCCAGGTTGCAGTGAATTGTGCTCCCAGGGGTACAGTGCTTGTGGGTCTCCACCGGTTGCAGTGCTGGGGTCTCCAGGTTGCAGTGCTGGGGTCTCCAGGTTGCAGTCGCTGGGGTCTCCAGGTTGCAGTGCTCGTGGTCTCCAGGTTGCAGTGCTGTGGTCTTCCACGGTTGCAGTGCTAGTGGTCTCCAGGTTGCAGTGCTGTGGTCTCCAGGTGCGAGTGCTGTGGTTTGCCAGGTTGCAGTGCTGGGCGTCTCCAGGTTGCAGTGCTGTGTCCTCCGCCGTCCCTCGCAGTGCATGTGGTCTCCAGGGTTGCCAGTGCTGTGGGTCTCCAGGTTGCAGTGCTGTGGTCTCCAGGTTGCAGTGCTTGTGGTCTCCAGGGTTGCGAGTGTTGTGGTCTGTAGGTTGCAGTGTTGTGGTTCTCCAGGTTGCCAGTGGCTTGTGTCTCCAGGTTGCAGTGTTGTGGTCTCCCCAGGGGTTACAGTTGCTGTCGTCTCCAGGTTGCCAAAATGCTTGTGGTCTCCAGGTTGCAGTGGCTGGGGTCTCACAGGTTGCAGTGCCTGTGTCTCCAGGTTGCAGTGCTGTGGTCTCCAGGTTGCAGTGCTGTGGTCTCCAGGTTGCAGTGCATTGGATTCTTTGGGGCCCGCACTGCACTGTATGGACCCCCTGACTCAGTAAGTGACTCTACAGGTGCAGTGTGTTTACATGAGACGTAAGCTGTAAGGACGGAGCGGGAACAGGCGGAAAGGAAGGGGCTGATTGCAGGTGCAGAACCCGAGCAGGAACCCACACAATACAAGGAAACAGCAACAAGAAACAACGTGGACGCCTGAGGCTGAATGAATAAACAGGGGAGCGGGCAGCGGTATTACTGGCAGCGCGAGAACGGACACAATCATCACAAGTTTTATTGCAAGGTCAATGTCACAGATCCGGGGGACAGAAGGCGGCGGCGGCATAAGGGACATCACACACTGAGCCATCCGCCGATCAGCCCTGGCCTAGTATATGAGGATGCGGATATGGGGGGGGCGTGCTCATATTAATTATAAAAAGTGCATTTCACAGGTAATTTTGTCTGACACAGAGCAACAAATCCCCTGCAGAGACAGTTACATGAAAATATATTGTCTTTCTGCAGCCTCCACTAGAGGGAGCTCACTGCATACTGAGTTATCATTGAGTTCAATGAATAAACCGTATGCGATCAGCTCCCCCTAGTGGTGGCTGAAGACAGACAGAATTTAATCAGTGCATGCTATACTTGTCAGTTCTCCCATAGACCATGTCTCGGGGTGGAGCACAGATTTTATATTCTCTCCCCCCGGCGAGCCGCTGTTACCTTATGGTCGCCCCCTGCTGGTCGATGCGCTTTGATAGGAGTGGGGGAAGGAAGGTGACAACTGCACTAACCTGATGAAATGTGCTTCTGACTAGAAGAGAGGCTATAGCCTTTGGGGTTGCCATGTTGAGGACAGTGAAGAGTTAATACTATCTATAGCAGTATACACCGCCATCCAGGAGAGCTGCGCATAGTACGCACGTGTTTGTTATAGACCACCTACATGACTGCACCACACAAACAGCTTCCCCATCCAAAATACATGTAAATGAACAAAGCAGCGAAGCTGGAACATGGCGTAATCCTCAGATAAACATCTCCTGCAGACTGCGCCAGCGTGCCACATGTACCCGGCTCATTATATGAAACACGAGGACCGAGGCGTAGGCTACACGAAACACGAGGATGAAAATGACGCGACGGCTCCATACACTGACTACGGAGAAACAAATCACATTTCTGAACGCAGTACGCCGTTTTTACACAGAACTTCCACCCTCTGACAATTTTGTGCCAAATATATTGTGCTGGAAAAAATGTAAAAATGTTGTATCTTTCCGCCATCCTTAACCTGAATACAAAGTGTCCCCTCCCCCATACAGCAAAGAGAATGCAGGCCCCGCCCACTAGTGGGAGGTGTTTGAGCTGTGCCGCAAAGCATCATGGTCCCTTGTACAACTATGAAAAATACATGTAGTGGTCACAGTCTTGTCCAAGATTAGAAAACATGGCTGCTTTCTTCCATGAAACAGCGCCACACCTGTCCACTGTCTGTTTCTGGTATTGCAGCCAAGGGGCAGAGTTGACATTTCTGGGGCCCCAAAAAATTTAAGTCTGGTGGCCCCCGTTGCACGGCTTAGCTCTGCCCCATCATCTTGGCCGTTTTCCTTCGTGAAATAGCGCCACACCTGTCCGTGGTCTGTTTCTGGTATTGCAGCCAGGGGTAGAGTTGGCATTTCTGGGGCCCCAAAAAAAATTCAATCTAGTGGCCCCCGCTGCACCACTTAGCTCTTCCCCATCACCTTGTTAAGCTCCACCCCTATCATCCAGCTAAGCTCCGCCCTGTCTGCCTGGTAAGCCCCATCCTCAGCAGTGCAGCCTGGGCCCTTCTTCTACTTCTCTACAGCTAGGAAGGGCCCCTTTCCTCCCCTTTAGGGCTCATGCACACAAACGGATTTTCTTTCAGTGTCCGTTCCGGTTTTTTTTGTGGACCGTATGCGGATCCATTCATTTCAGTAGGTCCCCCCAAAAAAACGGAAGTTACTCCGTGTGCATTCCGTTTCCATATGTCCGTAACGCAAAAGGATAGAACATGTCCTATTGTTGTCCGCATTACGGACAAGGACTGGACTGTTTCTCAGGGTGGAGCAAAATACGGAATGCACACGGACGTCATCCGTATTTTTATGCTGATCCGTGTTTTGTGGACCGCAAAATCCATATGTCATGTGCATGAGCCCTTAGTCATCTTTTTCAGCAAACCCCTTGTGGCCAGCAGGGGCCCCTCTGATCTCTGGGGCCCCAACAGATGGTGGTATAGTCCGCCACTGATTATAGATCCATTTAATTCAGTGGGGCTGCAGTACCGCACATGAACTGTGGACAGGGGTGGCGCTGTTTTTGGAAGGCAGCAGCAATGTTTTTCTAACCCTCTACGTTGCCTTTAAATATAAACCATTATTCCACATCTGGACACGGATGCTGACGGCCACCACTTATAAATAAATTTGGGGTGGAGTTGCCCTTTAAAAGTTCCTTCTCCCCGAACGTGTATCCGATCCTGTTGCCATTGACGTAACATTCGGCAATTCTCTTCTACGTGTTTGCCATGTAACAACCTGACAGGAAGTGTGTGGAAACAATGTTTCTCTAGAAATCACATTGCACCGGGTGCAGGGAGGTCACATGGTTCTGAAGTGAGGTCATGTGACATCACACCTATCATTGTCTTAAAGGAGCCGAGCGTTCAGGTGATATTTGGACTGTAGATGGAAGCGTTGATGATGGGACGGGAACGCGGTCACACCTAGACTGAAGCCAGAATTAAAGGGGAAGAGTCGCCTGATGTGATTAACTCCTCGACTGCCAGAGATCAGATGTAAAAGGGTCGCTCGGGATTAGAAACAGTGCCACACCTGCGCATAGGTTGAATGTAGTATTGCAGTTCAGTCCCATTCCCTTCCATAGATCTCAACTGCAATTCCAGACACAACCTGTGGACAAGGGTGGCGCTATTTCGGCAAGAAAGTAGCCATGTTTTTCTAAGCATGGACCCTTTAAAGGGATAGTCCACTTTGGATTCCTCCTACAAGGGATCCCTGCATGGGTTGTTGAAAGTGGACAATTCCTTTAAGACACAGAACTATCAAAGGTTATATCTCTGCTGCACCTCAAGAGGTTGTCACCCAACTTTCCGCAGACCCTGAATGGTAGATGTCGAATCACCCCAAATCCTAATTGTGGAAGTATTAGCGCCGCGGTGCAGACTTTGCAGCAGATTTGTACGCCTGTGCGCCTGAATGTTTTCCAGTTCTGCAGGTTCCAGTGAGCGGCATTTTCCAGTCTGGCAAACAAACAAGTTTGATGGGAAAGGTCTGGTCACGCTGCATCTGTTGTCACCCGGTCATACCACCACAGGACCAGGGGTGTCACCTCCAATCCACCCAATGGCCTGCCCCAGGACATACACCATGACAGGGGTGTCACCCTCTACTGTGAAACCCCATGGACTTCTCCTCATGTGTGGTATCAAACGTGTCCAGCTTTGCAATTTTCAAAAGTGGGAGGTACGTATGGGTGACTGGTCCGAGGATCAGGCGTCCTGATGCCCTATGACCTGGGGTGGAACGTGTCCATTTCACTGATCCAGACTTTGGTTGAATCTGGATCCGGTTCCCTGTCAGGAGCATAAAAACAAGTACTGGGTGCACAGTCTGTCTACAGCCCATCTATCCGGGCACAGACCAGCACAACGCTTACTGCTGAGATATCTGATGAGGGAAGGAAGACAAGCATGACTACTATATGACATGTATGACCACTATATGAAAAGTATAACCACTATAGTATGACACTATATAGTATGACACTATATGAGTATGAGACCACTATATGACATGTATGACCACTATATGAAAAGTATACCACTATATGACATGTATGACACTATATGAGTATGACCACCCACTATATGACATGTATGACCACTATATGATATGACCACATGTATGACCACTATATATATAACCACTATATGACATGATGGACCACTATATGGAAAAGATAACCACTATATGACATGTATGACCACTATATGACATGTATGACCACTATATGAAAAGTATAACCACTATATGACATGTATGACCACTATATGACATGTATGACCACTATATGAGTATGACCACTATATGACATGTATGACCACTATATGACATGTATGACCACTACGTGACAAGTATGATCAGTGTATGACATGTATGACCACTATATGACATGTATGACCACTATAAGAGTATGACCACTATATGACATGTATGACCACTGTATAACAGGTATGACCACTATATGACATGTATGACCACTGTATGAAAAGTATGACCACTATATGACAGGTATGACCCCATATGACAGGTATGGCCACTATATAACAGGTATGACCATGTCCTGCCAATCACCAGGTAATCACTGTGTAATTTCTGTGCCCAGTCTATTACAGTGAATGGGAAGGGCATGAAATCCCTTGAGCCACCCTTGAATCTCTGGAAAGCTGGAGGCAAACCATCCACAGTGTCACAGGGGTTGTCACCCAGCTTTTCCAGAATCCTGAATCGTAAACTGAAATAACTAGGCAGACTTGCCCTTCAGGGCCGGTAATGACGCCTGCAGCGGAGGGATGACGGCCATGTTGTTTCTCACTCAGCTTTCCCAGGGACTGATAATACTTCACAGACAGGACTACACAGGGCGGTTCGTTGCAGCCTGCCCCGACATCATTCTGCTGGGCCTGTATGAGGACTACAGACGTGTGTTGTGTCTGCACCGCCCGGAGATGTATTACTATCCTCATAATTCTGCCAACTCAGCAGGTCTGCGAGATCTCAGGACACTTTATGACTGTTTAGTGTAAACCCCAGAACGTGTGTGCACTGGCTTCATGTAGTTCCCAGGGCGGCTGTCGGTGCAGGTTACTGCGTGCCCCTCGCACAAGGACGGGTAGTCTCACCCTGCAGCAGAAAGACAGAGTTCTCAAGAAGTTCACAAGAAATCGCATTACAGATACTATAATAATCAGATATCTCTGTGCAGTCTGTTCCTCCTGTGCAGTCTCTGGCTTGCAGTCCTCCTCCTGTGCAGTCGGTGCAGTCTCTGTGTGCAGTCTCTTCCTCCTTGGCAGTCTCTTCCTCCTGTGCAGTCACTGTGTGCAGTCTCTTCCTCCTCTGCAGTCACTGTGTGCAGTCTCTCCTCTCTGCAGTCACTGTGTGCAGTCTCACTGTGTCCTCTCCTGTGCAGTCCTGTGTGCAGTCTCTTCCTTCCCTCTGCAGTCACTGTGTGCAGTCTCTTCCTCCTCTGCAGTCACTGTGTGCAGTCTCTTCCTCCTCTGCAGTCACTGTGTGCAGTCTCTTCTTCCTGTGCAGTCACTTGTGCTCTCTTCCTCCTGTGTAGTTAGTGCAGTCTCTTCTCCTGTTCACAAGTGCAATCTGTGTGCGTTACAGTCTCTCTGTGCATACTGTGTACAGTCTCTTCTTCCTGTGCATCACTGTGTCAGTTCTTCTTACTGTGCAGTCACTGCAGTGTGCAGTCTCTTCTCTGTGCAGTCTGTGCAGTCCCTTCCTCCTCTGCAGTCTGTGTGCAGTCTCTTGCTGCAGCACTGGTGCAGTCCCTTCCTCCTGTGCAATCATTATGTGCAGTCCTTCTTCCTGTGCAGTCACTGTGTGCAGTCTCTTCCTCCTGTCCTGTGTGCAGTCTCTTCCTCCTGTGAGTCACTGTGTGCAGTCTTCCTCCTCTGTAGTCACTCTGTGTCAGTCATCTTCTCCCTGTGCAGTCACTGTGTGCAGTCCCTTTCCTGTGTAGTTTGTTTGTCTCTTCTCCTGTGCAGTACTGTGTGCAGTCTTTTTCTCTCTGTGCAGTCTCTTCCTCTCTGCAGTCCACTGTGTGCAGTCCTTTCCTCCTCTGCAGTCACTGTGTGCAGTCCCTTCCTCCTGTGCAGTCATTGTGTGCAGTCTCTTCTCCCTGTGCAGTCACTGTGTGCAGTCTTCTCTCTTGCAGTCTCTTCCTCCTCTGCAGTCACTGTGTGCAGTCCCTTCCTCCACTGTGTGCAGTCACTGTCCAGTCTCTTTCTCCTGTGCAGTCACTGTGTGCAGCATTTCTCTCTGTGCAGTCTCTTCTCCTGTGCAGTCACTGTGTGCAGTCTTTTCTCAGTCACTGTGTGCAGTCTCTTCCTCCTGTGTAGTCACTGTGTGCATCTCTTCTCCCTGTGCAGCAGTGTCACTGTGCATTGGCAGTCTTCTTCTCTGTGCAGTCTCTTCCTCCTGTGTAGTTTACTTTGTGCAGTCTCTTCTCCCTGTGCAGTCACTGTGTGCAGTCTTTTCTCTCTGTGCAGTGCTCTGCAGTCACTGTGTGCAGTCTCTTCTCCCTGTGCAGTCTCTTCCTCCTGTGTAGTCACTGTGTGCAGCTCTTCCTCCTCTGTGTGCAGTTCTCCCTGTGCAGTCACTGTGTGCAGTCCTGTTCACTGTGTGCAGTCTCTTCCTCCTGTGTAGTTACTGTGTGCAGTCTCTTCTCCTGTGTAGTTACTGTGTGCAGTCTCTCTCCTGTGCAGTCACTGTGTGCAGTCTCTTCCTCCTGTGAGTCACTGTGTGCAGTCTCTTCTCCGTGAGTACTGTGTGCAGTCACTGTGTGCAGTCTCTTCCTCTTCCTCTGTGCAGTCATTGTGTGCAGTCTTTTTCTCTCTGTGAGTCACTGTGTGCAGTCCCTTCCTCCTCTGCAGTCACTGTGTGCAGTCCCTTCCTCCTCTGCAGTCACTGTGTGCAGTCTCTTCCTCCTGTGCAGTCATTGTGTGCAGTCTTTTCTCTCTGTGCAGTCACTGTGTGCAGTCTCTTCCTCCTGTGCAGTCACTGTGTGCAGTCTCTTCCTCCTGTGTAGTCACTGTGTGCAGTCTTTTCTCTCTGTGCAGTCACTGTGTGCAGTCTCTTCCTCCTGTGCAGTCACTGTGTGCAGTCTCTTCCTCCTGTGTAGTCATTGTGTGCAGTCTTTTCTCTCGTTGCAGTCACTGTGTGCAGTCCCTTCCTACTCTGCAGTCACTGTGTGCAGTCCCTTCCTCCTCTGCAGTCACTGTGTGCAGTCTCTTCCTCCTGTGCAGTCATTGTGTGCAGTCTTTTCTCTCTCTGCAGTCACTGTGTGCAGTCTCTTCCTCCTGTGCAGTCACTGTGTGCAGTCTCTTCCTCCTGTGTAGTCACTGTGTGCAGTCTTTTCTCTCTGTGCAGTCTCTTCCTCTTGTACTCCAGCTGTTTGTTCTTCAGACCTCTGCCTTCAGTTTCTAGGACAGGAAGTAGCTGTCCTTCTACTATTATCAGCCATATTAGCTCCCATGGAACTGATATACCGTCACTTGGTCACTCAGAAGATCCTTCCCTCCCTTGGCTCTGGGGGGCCTGTCCTATATCTCTCACTATGAGACATGATGGATCCTCTGCCTGTACAGACCGACAAATGATGTGGTGTCAGTGACCACTGTCAGTCCTCCAGGAACCTGCATCCTCATTACTTGTCCATAAAGATACAGGCTCCACACATTGTGAATAGGAGGGAATGCTGGGAAATGTAGTTCTGACATCAGTGAGGGAGGAAGTAGCTAACTTCTCCTCCTGTCCAAGAGAAATCAGTATAGCTACATTCTGGGACGTGAAAATTCTTTACCAGATATTTCTTTTTTCCCTAAGGTTCTTAATTTTTTCAGTGTTTGGTATTCTGCCAATACATTTAGTGAAGTATTGATTCCTTACATCTCTGCTTGCTGTCAATAAAGACAAACAATGTTCACATCCATTCAGAGGCATGACTCCCCAAATCTTACTGAAAGAGATCCTGAACATTGTAAAAACATCATTTTTGTTCCAGTTTTATATATATTCAGTAACTTTCTAATATACATTGCATTTTACCATTTACAAGATACCTGCTTGATGTCAGTGAATGGTTACACAACAGATCTGATGCTCTGTAAAGATGGTGAGTGTTTCTCTGCAGGACGATCAGAGAATTAACCTTTGTGATCCATAAACCATCCATGGCGTGGTGGACTTTATCTGGAAACACAGCGGCGACGTCAGTTGTTACACAACGTTCTGTAATATCCTGTCACTGCTGGTAATATCACTGCAGTGGACGTCACCGCTGGGAAAGGAGGGGGAATAGGACATACAGCTCCCACACAGACGTAGGGGAAGTACTCCGGAACAAAATCACATATCTAACCTGTAGTTATATCCCAGACTGTATCTAGACTGTTGATGGGGGATAAGTTAGCTACTTCTTCCCCCTCTAGAATATTTTACTTCTCAGCATCCTTTGTTTTTTGAGTTATAAAAATGTGGTTACAAACATAAAGGAGAACCCTAAAGGCAGTAACATCTCAGGCTGCAGTTATATTCATTTCTGTTCCTATAGGGGGAGAAGTTAGCTACTTCCTCTCTAGAATATTACACTTCTCACTCCCAGCATGCCTTCTTTTTCAAGTTCAGAAATAATTGTTCAATTAGTTAAAAACCTTAATGGGAACCCTATGAGCAGTTACACCCCAGGTTGCAGTTATAGTAGGAGAAGAAGTTAGCTACTTCCTCCCTCTACCACTTATTTTTAAAGTTAGAAACGACCCTGCGCAACTGGTTAAAATATACAGTGAATGGGAACCCTATATCCAGTTACAGGCCAGAGTACGGACATATTCATGTATATTGATAGAGGGGGAGAAGTTAGCTACTTCCTCCCACTCTAGAATATTACACTTCCCAGTAATCCTGGTGCTCATAATTAGAAAAAAATGATCAAACTGGTTAAAACGTAAATGAGAATCATATGGGCAGCTACATCTCTGAGGTTATAGCAATTTCCCTTGGAATAGGAGGAGAAGTTAGCTACTTCCCCTCCAGAATATTACACTTCCCAGCATTCTTTATTTTTCAAGTTAGAAAAACGTCCTCAACTCAAATAAAAAATCGAAATAGGAACCTAGTGGGCAATTGTATCCCAGATTTATATCCCAGACAGAGTAGGAGGAGAAGTTAGCTACTCCCTCCTTCCTTGTTTTTCCAGTTAGAAAAGTACTTGTTCAACCAGTTAAAACATAAATGAATCCAAGGCCACAGACATACACATTTCTATTGATATAGGAGGAGATGTTAGCTTCCTTCTCCCACTCTAGAATATTGCACTTCCCAGCATCCCTTGCGCTTCATGTTAGAAAAAATGTATTCACCTGAAAAAACCTAAATGGGAATCCTATGGGCAGCCACATCCCCTGCTGTAGTTATATTTCTGCTGATATAGGAGGAGAAGTTAGCTACTTCCTCTCTAGAATATGACACATCCCAGCATCCCTTCTTTTTCAAGTTCAAAAATACTCGTTCAGCTAGTTAAAAACCTAAATGAGAACCCAATGGGCAGTTATAACCCCGGCTGTAGTTATAGTAGGAGGAGAAGTTAGCTACTTCTTCCCTCCCCCACTTATTCTTCAAGTTAGAAAAACACTTGTTCAATTGGTTGAAAATATGAATAGGAACCCTATAGGCAGTAATATCCCAGACTGCTTTTATATTCATTTCTATTGATATAGGGGGAGAAGTTAGCTACTTCCTCCCTCTCTAGACTATTACACGTCCCTGCATTCCTTATGCTTCATGTGCTCAACTGGATAAAACATAAATGTAAACCCTATAGGTAGTAACATTCAAGGCTGCAGTTATATTATATAAGTGGGAGAAGTTAGCTACTTCCTCCTTCTCTAGATTATTACATGTCCTTGAATTCATTATGCTTTATGTTAGGAAAAAAAAAAACTGCTCAACGGATAAACATAATTGGGAATCCTATGGGCAGCTACATCCTCTCTGTAGTTATATTCATTTCTGTTGATATAGGAGGAGAAGTTAGCTACTTCCTCCCTCTCTAGAATATTACATTACCTATCAATAATTTTCAAGTTAGAAAATAGTTGTTCAACCACTTAAAAAAATAAATGGGAACCCTATGACCGGTAACATCCCAGGTTGGAGGTATAGTAGGAGGAGAAGTTAGCTACTTCCTCCCTCTCCTTCTGAACATTGGGTCACGGATTCCAGATCATGTCCCAAACTCTACAGGCACAGAGTTAATCAAATATGTCTCCTCACAGTGGAAGGGATCAGCAGGGGAGGGCGCTATAATTGTGATGACCATGAGGATCTGCGAGTGCGGGAGGGGAGGAGCCTTTGGTGACCGGGTGACAGAGAAATTAACTCCACAGCAAATAATATGGCTGACAAACAGCTACTCATTGCAGAAACTATACTCAACCTCCTATGTCATATAAGATGTGAGGGGGAACGGGGGTCATTTGTGAGCCCAGACCACAAGTAAATTCCAAACTGAATGGTCTGTGGCACTCTGTAGGGCAACTGAGCAAAACCTGCCCTTGCAAACGTATGGAGCGATATAACAGGTTTGATGTGAGGGTCCCCTGACAGAAAGAGGTGGAGTCCTTACATGTAAGGTGAATATGTGATGTCATTACGTAATTTTGTATCACTGGCGACTCCCTCTCAGTAATCACACCATCGGGGGTTAAGATATTTTTGACTATGGTCAATTATCATTCCTGAGCGATGTGCACAATCGGCAATCTGGAGACCGCAATAAGCCGCCCTTGTGGCAGGACACACGTGGACGGCAACACCTTGAATGCAGCAATCATGGCCGCTCATTATGCGCTGCTCTGCGTGACTCAGCTGCGCTGAGTAATTGCAAGATCATTTTTATATGATGATTAATGAGAACAGATAACAATACCCCCAATATTTCCCCGAGGCCGTATCTGGCCGAGGCACTTATCATCTGCAGAGCTGTAATTAAAGGGGCGGCAACGGTCACATGAGTATCAGGACATCTAATGCTATTAAAGAGGGTCCACTGATAAATGACCCCCAAAATCTCAGTCAGAGGCAGCAAAACCTTACCTAGCTGCCCAATGTAGGTAATAATTGTAGCTTCTGGGCCCTAATGCAAAATCTACACCCGGGCCCCCACCTATTGTGCCTTCTTAGGTGACAGAGGGACTTTTGGAGCCCCTACAGGGACTGTAAAAACCAGGAAATCCTTTACTTGATACACAGTTTCCAGAACCATGAAGGAAAGGGGTGGTGTCAGGGGCAGACTGGGAGCTTAAAGTGGCCCTGGAAAAAATACTAAATGTGGCCCCATTTTGTAGTCTGGTTCAAATTAATGGAAGGCAGGGCCAACACAAGTAGGCGGAGCCAGCAGTACCATATTGTGGCACATTATACCACCCCAACAGAGCCAAATACCACAGTCCATCACTAAATACTGCCAGCAGCACAAAATACATCCCCAAAAACTTCGGCCGTGAGGAGGTCTCAGGCAGCCCCCTGCGCATCGGCCTACCGGGAAATTTCCCCACTAAGGTCTATGGCTAATTCGCCCCTGGGTGGTATTGACCACAAATGGGTACAAACGAGCGGTTTATTTTTGTAAATTTACCCTTGTGGGCTCTAATGCAAAATCTGCACCCAGGCCCCCACCTATTGTGCCTTTTTAGGTGTCAGAGGGACTTTTTGAGCCCATACAGGGACTGTAAAAACTAGGAATTTCTTTACCTGATACATAGTTTCCAGAAACATGAAGGAAAGGGGTGGCGTTGATTGCAAATGAGTACAAAGTGGTGGTTAATTTTTGTAACTTTAACCCAAGGTGAGAGGTTTGTGGGTATTTCAGAGGGCGGTCCTGATGGGGGTGTGCCTGAATTTTATCGTCAGCAATGTATGATAACTATTACATTTTGACTCAAAGCTCTGTAAAAACTGGATTGGGAAAAATACAATTTTTGCACCATTTTTGGTACGGTTGTGGGTTATACAAGTGACACATGTTAAAGGGCATCTGTCAGCAGTTTTGTACCTATGACACTGGCTGACCTGTTACATGTGCACTTGGCAGCTGAAGACATCTGTGTTGGTCCCATGTTCATATGTGCCCGCATTGCTGCTGCTGATGCTTTAATATAAGCAAATGAGCCACTAGGAGCAACAGGGGCGTTACCATTACACCTAAAGGCTCTGATCTCTCTGCAACTGCCTGCACTTTGATTGAAAGAACCAGTCAGGGTAAATGTGATCATGTCTGGTCCTGTCAATCAAAATGAAGAGTGTGGCCGTTGCAGAGGGAGCAGAGCCTCTAGGAGTAATGGTAACGCCCCCGTTGCTCCTAGAGACTCATTTGCATATATTAAAACATCATTTTTCTCAGCAATGAGGACACATATGAACATGGGACCAACACAGATGTCTTCAGCTGCCAAGTGCACATGTAACAGGTCAGCCAGTGTCATAGGTACAAAACTGCTGACAGATGCCCTTTAAATATATGTGTAGTGACTTGTGGTTTTTCCTGTGTTCTCTGAATACACCCTAACAAAATCTGCTTTCAACTTGTTTGACCTTGCAGAGCAACTTAGAGTTGTTTTTAGAGTTTGAAGAGCCTGTGAACAGTGTGAATTGAGACCGGAAGAGGGATATCAGGGTTGACTGCAGAGACATCCGAACATTCAGGTTCTGAGCAGAGTTATTCCTAATAATACACAAACAAGACAGAGGGGGGGTGCCCCTTTCAGCAGCAGACTGGCACTGAGCGAGCGGTTGTCTCCTACGTGCCGCTTCTTGCCGTGTTGTTCTCCTTTCTCTTGCGCCATTCCATTTCCCAGACACCTGATTACACAACCGCAGATAATGGCTGCTGGATATTTCACCTTGACAGCTGATCGCTATCTGATGTAGACTAGAATTCAGGGAATGAGAAGAGGACAAGCCGCATCTCTCTGGCTGCGGCTATGGCTCAAGGCTGATTCCTGTCACTGGCGGAGTACTCGTGGGGGTTAACCGCCATGCCCCTCGGTGTACTGCACCCCAGGGTATAAACAGGGTTGGGGAGGGGGCTTGTGGACTTTGCTTATACAGCTGGTTTCATAAGTTTACACACCCCAGGCAGAATGTGCAGTTCTGAAGAAAGATGGTAAGCCCTCACGGGCAGGGCCCTCTCTCCTTCTGTACCAGTCTATAACTCGTCTTGTTCATGCTTAGTGCAATTGTCTGTATGTGCACTGCTCCTCATATGTACAGCGCCATGGAATGAATGGCGCTATAATAATATTTAAAAAAGTATACCGCACAAGTCAATGGAGGATGTATGCCATTATATACCTATACAGTGACATTTCAGAGCCTTCTGTGAGAGGTATATGTGGTGCAAAACGTAGACCAGCACCTCCAACCTATAGCTAAAGGGAATGCAGGAGCACGCTACCATGGCTGCAGTGCAAAAGCAAACAAGAACTACAAGTAGCAGCACACTGCTTCATGCACAAAGACAGATGCAAACATTGAAAACACTAAATGTAAACTGCATTACTGCTGTACTTACTACATGAATATTAGAAGATCTTTGTGAACATTTTTGATCAAGAATATGTCGGGTTAAGAGGTATACATGGTGACATGGCGGCTTGGCAATGATGACTTACATGTCATGTACCTTTAGGCAGTCAAGAAAGGCGCTTTGATTTAGGTTTTATTGCACTGTACATTTATGGCAGTAAAAGGGCAAATGCTACATACTCCGCAAAAACTGAGCTGAGTCAGAGATCAGCATGGAGGTCACACTATGTAGCACATTCCCCTAGTTGATATGGCCAGAGCCCCATGATCATTGCAGGCAGTGAGACACAGAGAGCGCTGGTAACACTGTAGCTGGTGAGCATGACAGCCTGCCGACTCCTGCGTGATAGTTAGCTAGCAAGTGGAGGTGAGTGATGTTTGCAAATTGGTACACCACCTCAGAGCCTAGTGAGGGTCAAAGATGCTGAGGAGCACAGGGGAGAGCATAGCCTCGAGCAGGGGTAGCCACTATACTTCCTAGCCCCTGTACTCTGAAGCATCAGAGTACCTGTTAAAGGGGTTGTCCGAGTTATTTTTTTGTCCTTTGTATGTTTCTAACTAGTCAAATACAACAGCTTTTCCATACACTTTCTGCTTCTAAAGCTGCTGTTTTCTCAGGTTTCAATGAGGGTCACATGACCTGTGATGTCAGCTTGCCTCCCTGCTAATATTCGTGCACAGAGCCTGTACAGGAGATGTCACTATGCTGGCCACGCCCCCCTGCTCTGCCGGGCTCCTGCTCTCTCCCTGGATTCTTTCAGATAAAATATTAACCCCTTCAGCCAGAACACACTGAAGGCTTTACAACAGCAGCTGCAGATGTAAAGAGACACAGGATCTGCCCTCCTCACCCTACAGACACAGAGCTGATACAGGATCTGATCTGGAGGAGATGCAAAGTATTGTATTGTAGAGAAGAAAGGTAGGGAGAAGATCCTGTGTGCATCAGCAGTGTCATTGTACAGCTGGGACTTGTAGTCCTACACATACAACATGCTGCTGAGTATTCCAGCAGACATGTCACTCAGGGCAGCTCTTGCAGAGCAGAGCAGGGGGAGGGGCAGAGATTGTTATTACTGCAGGTACAGAACCAGGGAAATGTGGAAATATGGATTTTTTTTGGCCTAAAACTTGCTTAACTTAGTTATAGATTGCTGCCCATCAGATTTAAAGTACTATATTTTTTTTTCCAGAACTTGGACAACCCCTTTAAGGAGCCAGACCTGTGATAGTGAGATCAGCCAGCTTGTTGCAATTAATGCCTGCAGTGAAGCAGAGTAGGAACTGTGTTCAGAGAGTAAGCCTTGAGCCCTAGACACCAGTGCAAAGAGAGTGCACCAGAGCAGGCAGAGACATACAGAGAGGGATCCCTGGGAAACCCTGCAGCTGGAGAGACTGATAGCCAGCTGACTCCTAGCTAGCAAGTGGAGGTGGGCGACGCCTGCACATTGGTAGACCCACCATCTTAGGGTCTAGTGAGGGCCAACTGCTGGAGCACACTGAAGCATCAGAAGACCTGTGGAGGAACCAGGATTGAGATGGAGAGACCGGCCAGCTTGTTTCAAGCACAATCTGTGTTCGGAGAGTACGCCATGGCTTGTGGATGATTGTGCAAAGTATGTGGCAGTGGAGGCATGAGGCATTGGACAAGGCCCACTGGTTCTGGGTTAAGTGGCAAGCACAGAGCAAGAGGTTCAAAAGTCAGGAGGTTGGAGCAGGTCTGGACACATGGCCTGGACAGGAGCTTGAAGACATGAGGCACAAAGGAGTGGAAAAAGTACTGAGGCGCGAGGTATGGCTGGAGGATCATGAGGTGTTTGACAGGAGATTGGAAATGGAGACAGAACACACAAGGACATTGCTCCAGACCCCTGGAGCTCTCTCTGGCTGTGGTGAAACTACAACTCCTAGCAGTCTGTAGTTGTCAGGGGATGCTGGGAGTTGTAGTTTCACCACAGCAGGCTGAAACCAGTGCTGTAGTGGTACAACAATGGAGCAGCAGTCATCTGACTGTGTAAGCACAGGAGGCAGTGCTTGTCAATCCTGCCTTCACCTCTGGATCTTATCTAACGTGTTGTACAATCACAAGACAAGAGTGTCTGTTCTCCTGAGACGTCTTCTTATGTGAGGTCAAGTCTGAGCTTTTATCTGTTGAAAGATGTTGTGTGACAACCCCTAAAGACAACCATTACTGTATCCATAGGGTTGTCACCCTGCTGTCCACAGACCCAGAATGGCATATAAACATGATATGGTGCTACATGTTCTTTTACTCTATTCTCTAACTTTGTGTCAGTACTCACTGACATTTGGGCGTTCTGTTCATGAGCAGAAGGTTTTCAGCTCTCCATAGACCTGTCCTCAGATGTGACTGTGCTGATGTATGTGGTTTTCTCCCTGTTTTCCTGTATCTTGTTCTGATGTCAATCAGTCATCTCAGACCAAGTGAAGGAGAGGTGAGCGGGTTCAGGGCAGGTAACACTGATTCATCCCCGAGGAGCCCGAGGCTCAGACAAGAGGTTCACTCATCATCATCATCACCCAATGTAAGCAAACATCTCATATCTATCTATCTATCTATTATCTATCTACCTATCTATCTATCTATCTATCTATCTATCTATCTATCTATCTATCCATCCAGTCTTTCCCCTGCAGATAGTGACAGGCCCTTCTCTATTTCCCATATACGGACATATAATCCCCCCGGATAGTTCCGTCAGTAGATAATGGCTGGCGGTCAGTTATTTCCTCCTCTGTTCTATAAATTCCCTCATATGAAATAACTGAGTGATGGGCCACACTCTATAAATACCGCCATCCCTCACCACTTCCTCATGTTTTAGGTTTTTGGTCGTTATCATTAGGAAAAGGCCTTGTGACAGCAGATACGTGGGCGCAGCGCGGTGTGTCATGCCGCTCTGGTCACATCTGCCGCAGATGTCAGCGTCACATGAGGGGCTGTAAGTAGAAGCAGGGGGCAGTGACGACCAATGGGTGTGCGCTGTGCAGTGGAAGGAAGGTCAGCGGGTGCGCCGCCCAGGGGTTAACTAGGAGAATTGTGACCAAATTAGATAATTTCTTGCAAAAGAGCAAAACTAAAAATAATGGGACGTCAGATGGAGAAATTCCAGTGATCCAGAAGCCAATAGTCCGGAAACCTCAGTGACCTCTCTGTCCACGTCATCGCCCGTCCAAGATGAGTCCCTCTTGACAGGACTGGGGCCCAAAACTGATTTATTTTATGTTCTCACATTGTAGAAATTTCCGTCACCCTGAGAGTCTGGTCCCCGGGTCTCATCTATCCGCAGACATCTCTTAGTAAGGCTGGGGGGTTAGGGAGTAGGGTAACGCTTGGCAGAACCTATTATAATGACATGGCCCCCCCTATTAGGTATCAGCCACCTCTTATTGGCGCCTATTCAGATTCAGGATCTATGTAATAACTCCAGCTGTATAATAATCACAGAAATATCACTGCCCTTATAGCTCATAGCAGTGCCTAGAGAAATATCCATATCTGTAACATAGTGCCAACCATATCACACAGTGCCACCATATCACATAGTGCCACCCATATCACACAGTGCCAACCATATCACATAGTGCCAACCATATCACACAGTGCCACCATATCACACAGTGCCACCCATATTACATAGTGCCAACCATATCACATAGTGCCACCATATCACATTGTGCCACCATATCACTTAGTGCCACCATATCACATAGTGCCACCCATATCACACAGTGCCAACCATATCACATAGTGCCACCCATATCACATAGTGCCACCATATCACTTAGTGCCACCATATCACACAGTGCCACCCATATTACATAGTGCCAACCATATCACATAGTGCCACCATATCACATTGTGCCACCATATCACGTAGTGCCACCATATCACATAGTGCCACCCATATCACACAGTGCCAACCATATCACATAGTGCCGCCCATATCACACAGTGCCAACCATATCACATAGTGCCACCCATATCACACAGTGCCAACCATATCACATAGTGCCACCCATATTACATAGTGCCACCCATATCACATAGTGCCACCCATATCACATAGAGCCAATCATATCACATAGAGCCACCCATATCACATAGTGACACCCATATCACACAGTGCCATCCATATCACTTAGTGCCACCCATATCACTTAGTGCCACCCATATCACATAGTGCCACCCATATCACACAGTGCCAACCATATCACATTGTGCCACCATATCACATTGTGCCACCCATATCACATTGTGCCACCCATATCACATAGTGCCACCCATTTCACATAGTGCCACCCATATCACATAGTGCCACCCATATCACACAGTGCCACCATATCACATTGTGCCACCCATATCACATAGTGCTACCCATATCACATAGTGCCACCCATATCACTTAGTGCCAACCATATCACATAGTGCCACCATATCACATAGTGCCACCCATATCACACAGTGCCACCCATATCACATAGTGCCACCATATCACATAGTGCCACCATATCACATAGTGCCACCCATTTCACATAGTGCCACCATATCACACTGTGCCAACCATATCACATAGTGCCACCCATATCACATAGTGCCACCCATTTCACATAGTGCCACCATATCACACTGTGCCAACCATATCACACAGTGCCACCCATATCACATAGTGCCACCCATATCACATAGTGCCACCCATTTCACATAGTGCCACCCATTTCACATAGTGCTACCATATCACTTAGTGCCACCCATATCACATAGTGCCAACCATATCACATAGTGCCACCCATATCACATAGTGCCACCATATCACATAGTGCCACCCATATCACATAGTGCCAACCATATCACATAGTGCCACCCATATCACATAGTGCCACCCATATCACATAGTGCCACCATATCACATAGTGCCACCCATTTCACATAGTGCCAACCATATCACATAGTGCCACCCATATCACATAGTGCCACCCATATCACATAGTGCCAACCATATCACATAGTGCCAACCATATCACATAGTGCCACCCATATCACATAGTGTCACCCTTATCAGTGCCCGTATACCGCACCATCTCTCTCTGCAGTACCAACCTGGTAGTGCTCATAGGACACTATCTATAGCAGTTCCCTATACCCGCCATCATAGTGCCCCTATAACAGTCCTAGTCAGATGAGTTCCCATATAATAATTTCATCTGTATCAGTTTCCATAAAGTTGTAGAATCCATATTAGCACCCACATTATAGTGCCATCTATATATTAACATTCAGCTAATAGTGCCGACCATACTAGTGTCTGTACAACAGTACCATCTCTATTAGCATCTGTGTAATAGTACGACCCATATTATGCCCATATGATAATACTATCTATAAAATGTCCATATGATAATACTATTTATATCATCATCCGTGTAAAAGTGGCAAAATATTACTGTCCATACACTAGTACCATCTATATTAGCACCCATATAACAGTACCAGCCAAATCAGTGTCCGTATAATAGTACTAACCATATTAGCGCCCATCTACTAATATCAGCTATATTAGCATCCATGTAATAGTACCAATCATATTAGTGTCCATATGATAACAGCTATATTAGTGCCCATATATTAATACCACCTATATATTAATGTCCATATAATAATACTATCTATAAAATGTCCATATGATAACAGCATATTAGTGCCCATATATTAATACCACCTATACATTAATGTCCATATAATAATACTATCTATAAAATGTCCATATGATAACAGCTATATTAGTGCCCAGTTGCCATAAGGTACGGCACTGCCGCTCTCCAGTGATGCCTGCCCCAGTACCAGCCACATTAGATCTCATGTAATAATAGCATTTACTGTACCAGTCATATAATGCCATCTATACCATTTGTCAAACAGTAGTACCACCCATATATTAATACCACCTATATAAGTCCCATGTAATCGTACCAGTCATGACATGTAGTACTTACATAATACTGATACCTGCCACATCCATTCCTGTATAACAGTCCCAGCCATACTGCAGTCCTCTGACAGCCACAACCTGCCCTAATGAGAGCTGAGGGTTTGTTACAGTTGTATCCTGTGATCCTTACACCCCATCAGCACACAATGTTCCAATGGTTTGTTACAATGTATCTGTCTGGAGTCCAGGATTTTTATGTTGCAGAGGACTGTCTAGGTTAGATACAATAGTAACAAACCCTCAGCTGAGAAGTGTCAGGTCTGCATGGGGTTTCTGCCTCTGGCTGTAAACACGAATGTTTCCATTCACTGACAGCAAGCAATGAATGGTGAGGTATTGTGATGCAAACCTTAATAGAAAAATGACAAAACTTCTAATTATTCTGTAAAAATCTCAAATAATTTATTATTAGACATAGTCAACCACTAAAGGAGAACTCCGACCCCATCCCATTATCTGTATGGACCCCTCGCCTCTTACTGTATTGTTTCCAAATTGTAGCAATTTCTTCCTCTTGTTTCCATGGTAACTATTCTCCCATGCCAGCAACCACGGAACTTACACATTTCCATTCTATAATTTTGGTCACCAACCTGTGCCTCTCCGGGCAACGGAGACTACAACTCTCAGCATGCGACTGTTGGGGTACACTGAGAGGTTTAGTTTCACAACAGCTGGAGAGTCAGGGCTCAATGGCAGGGATGGCCAACCCGAGGGTCTCCAGCAGTTGCAAAACTACAACTCCCAGCATTCCCAGACTACCTACAGTCATCAGACTACAGCAGGGCATGGTGGGAGTTGTAGTTTTACAACAGCTGGAGAGTCAAGGCTCTATGGCAGGGATCAGCAGCCTCCGGCACTCCAGCTGTGCTGAAACTACAACTCCCAGAATCCTCTAGTCACTTCTATGGGAGTTATAAGAACAGCCGAGCAAGTGTGTATGCTGGGAGTTGTAGTTTCGCAGCAGCTGGAGTGCTGAAGGTTGCTGATCCATGCTCTATGGCCTTCTGTACAGAGGTTACCTTGGTAGCTGCTGGCTAGCAGAGGATGCTGGGAATTGTAGTTCACAACAGCTGGGGGGGAGTCACTGTCCATGGTCTCCTATCTAGAAGTCATTGGGGTAAATGCACCCTATCTGGGGATGTTGGGAATTGTAGTTTTATAACAGCTGGAGAAACACCAGCCTCCTATATGGAGGTCACCTGGGTAATTGGGGATGCTGGGAATTGTAGTTTCACAACAGCTGGGGAGTCACAGGTCTAAGGTCTATCCTATAGAGGTCAATGGCAGGGGATGTTGGGGATTGTAGTTTTATAACAGCTGCGGTCTCCTATATGGAGGTGATTGTGGTAACTGCAGGCTGTCAGGGCATGCTGGGTGTTGTAGTCTGGAGAGACACTGGTCTCTAGTCTGTAGCAGAGCTTCTCAAACTCTGCGGCGCCCCCTAGTTGTTGGTGAGAAGCAGCTGGGGATTTGACTGGTTGTCCTCCCCCCGACATATCTGACTCCTTCAGGGTTAATATGGGACGTTCTGCAGGGTTCAGATAAACTGAGGTCTGAACGGTGCCCAGTGGTGTCTGTAAGGAGGTCCTCAGGGTAACGATATGGAGTCTCACAATATCCTCAGACCTTGCTGATAATAAGTGCTGGGGAGACTTGTGAACCTGGGGGGGACTTTATTGTGTTTATGTATCAGTTCTGCCACCTCAGAGCTGGGGGAGAGTTACAATGTAACGCTTTCTGTTTACACATGAAGCTGTCCTATTATCATTGTTCCATCTTCTGAGGTGAGAACCGAAGGATTTTAGAGGCCGTCAGGACCAAACTTATTAGTCACCAAGTCAGAAGTGGAGGGTCCCAGTGCAGCAAGGTTGTATTTTTCCCTGGTTTGTCTGCTCTGGGTCTGAATGAAATTTAAGTTCTGGTCTGATTGATTTTAGGGGTCTTCTTTTTACTGATTAGCTATCCTATGGATAGGTCATCAGTATCTGATGGGTGAGGGTCTAAACTAATTTTAGAAATCTGATCTCTGATTCATTTTAGGGATCTGCTCTGGGGTCTGATTAATTTAAAGGATTTGTTCTGGGGTCTAAATATATTTTAGAGGTCTGGTCGGGGGTCTGAATATATTTTAGAGGTCTGGGGGTCTAAATATATTTTAGAGGTCTGGGGATCTAAATATATTTTAAGTCTGGTTTGCGTCTGTCTGCAGTCTGTTAACTTAAGGATTTCGTTCTGGGGTTCTGAATTATTTTAGAGGTCTGTCTGGAGTCTGAAATAAGTTTAGAGTCTGGGGTCTGAATATATTTTAGAGGTCTGGGTCTGAATATATGTAGAGTCTGGCTGCGGCGTCTGAATATATTTTAGTGGTCGGGGTCTGAATATATTTAGAGTCTTGGTCTGGTCTGAATAATTTTAGAGGTCTGCAGTACAGCTCCCGCCTGCAGTACAGCCTCTGCGCTCTGCAGTACAGGCTCCACGCTCTGCAGTACAGCCTCCGTGCTCTGCAGTACAGGCTCCACGCTCTGCAGTACAGGCTCCGGCTCTGAGTACAGGCTCCGCCTTTGTAGTTACAGGCTCCGCCTCTGTAGTACAGCCCTATATCCTAGTCACTTAGTTCGCAGGACTCCAGAAGATGGAGAATCCTGGATTTGCAGTGATAACCAGGAGATTCCGCATTCAGGAGCCTTCGGAAAGGTGAGTGACCACCTCTGTAATGTAATGGTGGTCGTAGACTCCTGGCATCTTCTCGGCTTTATTCCCGAGCTATGTGTGATGCCAGCGTCCAGTTTATCCTGTTCATCCAATCGTCAGGCAGAAATTTCATTAAAGTATTCAGAGGAAATGCATCCGGTCTTTAGGGCTCAGGTATGTGATGTGGGTGGAGAGCCCCGCGAGTCACAGCTCTGGTATACAAACTATGTGACAGGTATGTAATAACCGTAAGAGCGCACGCGTCCTCACGTTTCTACATGTTCACCTCATATATGAAGAGCAAAGGTCAGATAAACCCATCACTGCCTTGAGTGAAAACAGGAGATGGTCACTCCATGGTCCCTTCACATGAGTGCCTCATCCTGATTGGACCCCATAAGTGCCTCATCCTCAGATGTTCCCATAAATGTCTCAGCCTCAGATGTTCCCATGAATGCTCCACCCTCAGTGGTCCCCATAAATGCCTCGATCTCAGTGGTCCACATAAGTGCCTCATCCTCAATGGTCCCTATAAGTGCCTCATCCTCAGTAGACCCCATAAGTGCCTCATCCCCAGTGGTCGACATAAATGCCTCAATCTCAGTGGTCCCCATAAATGCGTCATCCTCAGTGGTCCCTATAAGTGCCTTATCCTCAGTAGACCCCATAAGTACCTCATCCTCAGTAGACCCTCATAAGTACCTCATCCTCAGATGTTTCCATGAGTGCCTCATGCTCAGTGGTCCTTATAAGTGCCTCATCCCCAGTGGTCCTCATAAATGCCTCATCCTGAGATTTCCCCATAAGTGCCTCATCCTCATAAGTGCCTCATCCTCAGTGGTCCCCATAAGTACCTCATTTGTTGATGCCCCTAATAAGTGCTTCATCCTTAGATGCCTCCATAACTGCCTCATCCTCAAGTCTAGGGCAGCATTGGAGCAATGATAATCCTCATGTTCTAGGCTGTTGTAGAGGAATCTTCCCTGGTGGTCTAGGTTAGGAGAAGGGTTAATTGCAGTATGCCTTATGAACTAGGTGGGTGAAGGGATAAATGGTAATAATCCTGGAGGTGTAGGGCAGTGATGGGGTAATGGTAATCCAGATCTTCTTAGGTCTTGAAGGCATAGTGGGCAACGGTTATGGTGGTCACAGGGACAGGGCTTAATTGTGCCAGGATATGTCCAGTTTCCCTGGCAGTTGAGGTTAGTAAAAGGGTAAAGGTAACATCCTGGGTGGTCTAGGTTAGTAAATGGTAAAGGTAACATCCCTGGTGGTCTAGGTTAGTAAAAAGGGTAAAGGTAACATCCCTGGTGGTCTAGGTTAGTAAAAGGGTAAAGGTAACATCCCTGGTGGTCTAGGTTAGTAAAGGGTAAAGGTAACATCCCTGGTGGTCTAGGTTAGTAAAGGGTAAAGGTAACATCCCTGGTGGTCTAGGTTAGTAAAGGGTAAAGGTAACATCCCTGGTGGTCTAGGTTAGTAAAAGGGTAAAGGTAACATCCCTGGTGGTCTAGGTTAGTAAAGGGTAAAGGTAACATCCCTGGTGGTCTAGGTTAGTAAAGGGTAAAGGTAACATCCCTGGTGGTCTAGGTTAGTAAAAGGGTAAAGTTAACATCCCTGGTGGTCTAGGTTAGTAATGGGTAAAGGTAACATCTTGGTGGTTTAGTTTAGGAAAAGGGTAAAGGTAATATCCCTGGTGGTCTAGATTAGTAAAAGGATAAAGGTAACAAGGTAACATCCCTGGTGGCCTAGGTTATTAAAGGGTAAAGGTAACATCCCTGGTAGTCTAGGTTAGTAATGGGTAAAGGTAACATCCCTGGTGGTCTAGGTTAGTAAAAGGATAAAGTCAACATCCCTGGTGGTCTAGGTTAGTAAAAGGGTAAAAGTAAACATGCCTTGTGGTCTAGGTTAGGAAAAGAGTAAAGGTGACATCCTTGGTGGCCTAGGTTAGTAAAGGGTAATGTAACATCCCTGGTGGTCTAGGTTAGGAAAAAGGTAAAGGTAACATCCCTGGTGGTCTAGGTTAGTAAAAGGATAAAGGTAACATCCCTGGTGGTCTAGGTTAGTAAAAGGGTAAAAGTAAACATGCTTTATGGTCTAGAACAGTGGTAAAGAAAGTTTCCAGGAAAAAAGATACATTGTGTCATGCCTAGTGCAGGGTCTGGGGTGGAGGAGCATGACCCTTGCTTTGCTGTGACATGCTCCACCCCTCAGTCCCTGGGTGGTCTCAGTGCTCAGCACTGCCTTCTGTGATCTCTGTGGTCAGTGCAGGATCGTCAGAATATGTGTCACTCCTGCAGTTCCCACCTTCTGCCTATATGGTACATGCACACAATATGCCCAAAATGTCCGATAGATGGAGGTCCCAGCTCTGAACCCCATCCCCATCTAGATGTCTGTGGAGGGGAGACCCCTTTAAGGTGGGACCTCTCAGGACTATCTGAGGACTCCGCAGCTCAGCACTGTTCTCCAGGAGCAGCCGAGGTCACCGGGACCAGCGCCTCTCGTGAGACCCCTAAAAAAGGAGAGAACAGCAATAACAAATCTCGCTGTAAAAATAAACGGAGAATTTCTATAAAATAATCTGTTCTTCACGTGAAAGCAGAACGCGAGGACACTATGTACTGGCTGCAGCGCTCCCGCTTCCTCCTGGCCGCCCGCCAACCCCTCCGCGCTGCGCTTCATTGAGCGGCCTCCATCTCCAGACAGAATCACTGTTCTTGTCCTCAGAAGGAATCTCAGACATTGTAAGGAGGAAAATGTGTATCCCGAGATGATCTCCACTCACTGGACAATACAGGGTTAAAGCCGAGCCTATGATGTGTGATACTGCCTGCTGAGCAAGTGTATCCAAGCCTATGATGTGTGATACTGCCTGCTGAGCAAGTGTATCCAAGCCTATGATGTGTGATACTGCCTGCTGAGCAAGTGTATCCAAGCTTATGATGTGTGATACTGCCTGCTGAGCAAGTGTATCCAAGCCTATGATGTGTGATACTGCCTGCTGAGCAAGTGTATCCAAGTCTATGATGTGTGATACTGCCTGCTGAGCAAGTGTATCCAAGTCTATGATGCGTGATACTGCCTGCTGAGCAAGTGTATCCAAGCTTATGAGTGCGATACTGCCTGCTGAGCAAGTGTATCCAAGTGTATGTGTGATACTGCCTGCTGAGCAAGTGTATCCAAGCTTATGATGTGTGATACTGTCTGCTGAGCAAGTGTATCCAAGTTTATGATGTGTGATACTGCCTGCTGAGCAAGTGTATCCAAGCTTATGACGTGTGATACTGCTTGCTGAGCAAGTGTATCCAAGCCTATGATGTGTGATACTGCCGGCTGAGCAAGTGTATCCAAGCTTATGACGTGTGATACTGCCTGCTGAGCAAGTGTATCCAAGTCTATGATGTGTGATACTGCCTGCTGAGCAAGTGTATCCAAGCCTATGATGTGTGATACTGCCTGCTGAGCAAGTGTATCCAAGTCTATGATGTGTGATACTGCCTGCTGAGCAAGTGTATCCAAGTCTATGATGTGTGATACTGCCTGCTGAGCAAGTGTATCCAAGTGTATGTGTGATACTGCTGCTGAGCAAGTGTATCCAAGCCTATGATGTGTGATACTGCCTGCTGAGCAAGTGTATCCAAGCCTATGATGTGTGATACTGCCTGCTGAGCAAGTGTATCCAAGCCTATGACATGTGATACTGCCTGCTCAGCAAGTGTATCCAAGCCTATGACGTGTGATACTGCCTGCTGAGCAAGTGTATCCAAGCCTATGATGTGTGATACTGCCTACTGAGCAAGTGTATCCAAGTGTATGATGTGTGATACTGTCTGCTGAGCAAGTGTATCCAAGCCTATGATGTGTGATACTGCATGCTGAGCAAGTGTATCCAAGCCTATGATGTGGGATACTGCCTGCTGAGCAAGTGTATCCAAGCCTATGATGTGTGATACTGCCTGCTGAGCAAGTGTATCCAAGTTATGATGTGTGATACTGCCTGCTAAGCAAGTGTATCCAAGTGTATGATGTGTGATACTGGCCGCTGAGCAAGGGTATCCAAGTGTATGATGTGTGATACTGCCTGCTGAGCAAGTGTATCCAAGTGTATGATGTGTGATACTGTCTGCTGAGCAAGTGTATCCAAGCTTATGATGTGTGATACTGTCTGCTGAGCAAGTGTATCCAAGCCTATGATGTGTGATACTGCCTGCTGAACAAGTGTATCCAAGCCGATGACGTGTGATACTGCCTGCTGAGCAAGTGTATCCAAGCTTATGATGTGTGATACTGCCTGCTGAGCAAGTGTATCCAAGTGTATGATGTGTGATACTGTCTGCTGAGCAAGTGTATCCAAGCTTATGATGTGGGATACTGCCTGCTGAGCAAGTGTATCCAAGCTTATGGTGTGTGATACTGCCTGCTGAACAAGTGTATCCAAGCCTATGAGGTGTGATACTGCCTACTGAGCAAGAGTATCCAAGCTTATGATGTGGGATACTGCCTGCTGAGCAAGTGTATCCAAGCCTAGATGTGTGATACTGCCTGCTGAGCAAGTGTATCCAAGCTTATGCTGTGTGATACTGCCTGCTGAGCAAGTGTATCCGAGCTTATGATGTGTGATACTGCCTGCTAAGCTGCTGTATCTAATACTATCATGTGTGATACTGCATGCTGAGCAAGTGTATCCAAGTGTATGATGTGTGATACTGTCTGCTGAACTAAAGTATCTAAATCTATCATGTGTGATACTGCCTGCTGAACAAGTGTATCCAAGCTTATGATGTGTGATACTGTCTTCTGAGCAAGTGTATTCAAGCCTATGATGTGTGATACTGCCTGCTGAGCAAGTGTATCCAAGCTTATAATCTGTGATACTGCCTGCAGAGCTAAATTTTTTGCGTGATACTGTCTGCTGAGCTAAAGTATCTAAGCCTATCATGTGTGATACTGTCTGGTGGTCTGATATATCTAAACCCATCATGTGTGATACTGTCTGGTGGTCTGATATATCTAAACCCATCATGTGTGATACTGTCTGGTGGTCTGATATATCTAAACCCATCATGTGTGATACTGTCTGGTGGTCTGATATATCTAAACCCATCATGTGTGACACTGTCTCCTCAGCTGCTGTATCTAATCCAATCATGCGTGATACTGTCTGCTGAGCTGTGTATCTAATCCAATCATGTGTGATACTGTCTGCTGATCCAGTGGATCTAATCCAATCATGTGTGATACTGTCTCCTGAGCTGTGTATCTAATCCCATCATGTGTGATACTGTCTGAGCCAGTGACGCACATCCATGTCCACGTTTACTTGCTGTCAGCCATGGTTGTCGTCCTGTAGACAGTACGAATCCCGGTTTCTTTACTGGTGAGGTAGTGGGGCCCCTGTCCTGAGGTGGTGGGGCCCCTCTGCTCACAGGGCCCCTACACGGTAAACTACTGACTGGAAGGGGTTAAGTGTAGCAGGTGTGAGTAATGGTGATCAGGAGGTTAATGGTGTCTTATAATTGCAGTGTGCCCACTCAGCGGGCGAGCGGGCGAGGTGCCTGACAATACAAGGAGGGCCGGGGGATGGGGGTGGACAGGCGTAATCCATCTAGTAAACTGCGTGTCCACGCCTAATCCACGCCAAACTGCACGCCCAACCGCAGCTTCGTGTAAAGTAAACACGTAATGGCTGCACACGCCTCTGGTGTATTACTGGGGTGGGGTCTGCACCTAACGTGACGCCATCCGGCTGCAGCCCACGGACAGTGTCACTCCGGGTCCTTATCCACCAGCCGATGCAGGACCAGCACCGGGTGGTCATATAAAGGGCCTTTCACACGGCCCGATGCTAAGCGAATGGGGGTCAGTCATTATTACGATCATTCCTCCCCCAGCCAGTTGTCAGGTTGTCGGCAGCACATCGTCCTCTATAAATGACAGACGCTGTATAGAAAATGTGATCAGTGTTCATCAATCTGCCCCAGTCTAATGTACATCTGGTTCTGGGAAAGCTGGGTGACCACTGTCTACCAACATGGCTGCTGACATTACAGACCCCGCGAGTCCTGGAGAGAACGCTCCCACGTTGTGCGGCGATACGTCCACTGACGGCAGATCTGCCATTCTGGATTATAAGAAAGATGGGTTATTGTATAAAGAAAAGCAGACTGTATCACACAAGATCAGCTTAGATACACAAGCAAAGTGGACAGTATCACACATAAAGGCTTAGATACACCAGCTCAGCGGACAGTATCACACATAAAAAAGGCTTAGATACGCCAGCTCAGCAGACGGTATGATACATGATCAGCTTAGATACACCAGCACAGCAGACAGTATCACATATGATAGGATTACATACATGGGCCCAGCAGACAGTATCACACATGATAGGCTTAGATACACTTGCTCAGCAGGCAGTATCACAAATGCTAGGCTTAGATACACTTGCTCAGCAGACAGTATCACACATGATAGGCTTAGATACACTTGCACAGCAGGCAGTATCACACATGATAAGCTTAGATACACTTGCACAGAAGCAGTATCACACATGATAGGCTTAGATACATAGCTCAGCAGGCAGTATCACACATGATAGGCTTAGAAACACTTGCTCAGCAGGCAGTATCCCACATGATAGGCTTAGATACATAGCTCAGCAGGCAGTATCACACATGGTAGGCTTAGATACACTTGCACAGCAGACAGTATCACACATGATAGGCTTAGATACACTTCATAGCAGGCAGTATCACACATGCTAGGCTTAGATACGCTTGTTTAGCAGGCAGTATCACACATGCTAGGCTTAGATACACTTGCTCAGCAGACAGTATCACACATGATAGGCTTAGATACACTTCATAGCAGGCAGTATCACACATGATAGGCTTAGATACACTTGCACAGCAGACAGTATCACACATGATAGGCTTAGATACACTTAATAGCAGGCAGTATCACACATGATAGGCTTAGATACACTTGCTCAGAAGGCAGTATCACACATGATAGGCTTAGATACACTTCATAGCAGGCAGTATCACACATGATAGGCTTAGATACACTTAAAAGCAGGCAGTATCACACATGATAGGCTTAGATACACTTGCTCAGAAGGCAGTATCACACATGATATGCTTAGATACACCAGTTTGGCAGATAGTATGACAAAATAGCGCTAGATACACTTGCCCTGTGGATCGTGTCTACTTGATTGGTTTAGATACACAGGCTAAACAGGCAGTATCACACAGATACACTCAGTAGATAGCATCTCACATGAGAGGCTTAAGCTGGCCATACACTTTAGATAGCTACAGCCTTCCCCACACACATGCACACTTGGTTCGGCCGAGCATGCATGTGTCCTCATCAGGGACTCTGTCCCCTCCAGAAATCCAGAACAGTCGGGTCACCCCCATACATATTAGAGGGTCGCTAAGTCCCGCCACAATCAGCGACTCTGACCGCCATTCTTCTGATATGTACGGTCGGCTTTAGATACACTTAGCAGATAGTATCACACAGGCTTAGATACTCTCGACCATTTGACAGCACTCATGTTAATAAAGTTATTCTTGTTGAATATTGGTGGTCTCTCGACTTTGTGAGTTTGGATTTTATTAGATGTGACACCTGCTAGGGTGATTTTCAGCTGAAGACGGTGAGCGGTCAGAGCAGCGCGCTCAGCACTGAGCTCCGTCTCACAGAGAGAAGGGGAAGTCGTGCCTCTATTTTTAGCCGGAGAGATTGCGGGGGAGAAGAGGCCGCAGGACGCCGCTCCTCTGACTTTCCAGTAATAAGGGTTAAATCTACGCACTCGCTTACCCTCGGATGGAACGCACCGCACACTCAGAAATGTCTAAGAAACAAGGCACTAATGACAAATCTGCTCCGTGTACCCCCGGCGATGACATCACACCGCACTCCAGTCATTGTAATACCAAGAAAGGTCAAAATTCTGCCCGAAATCTGCTACTGAAAGTCGGAAACACAATGTAATGTGAAAATACAGTAAGTCACGCTGGTTATAATTGTATGATCGCTGGGGGTCCGACCACTGGGACCTCCGATGATTTCAAGGGTCCCTTCTATGAATGAACCCTCTCCATTCACTTCTAAGGGACTGATAGAGATAGCCCAGTGCTGTGCTCAGAGGTCCTACAGTGGTGGTTACTCACGAGCCCTTCTTCTGCCAATCATTGGAGGTCTCAGTGGTTGGAGCCCCAGCGACCATACATCTATGTCCTGTCCTGTGGGTAAAACCCCTTTAAAGGGGTTCTCCAGGAAGTAAGAAAATGAAAATACTTAAATATTACTTTATAATAAATATATTCCCAATTACCTTTCATTAGTTATAATGGCTCGTTTTGTCTGGGGAGCAATGATCAGGAGAAATAAAATGACCGCCGTCCTATTAGTACACACAGAACCTGTCCTATCACACAGGAGGACAAGTTACTTCACAACACTGAGGTAAAGAGCTGCCTCATCCTCCTCTCTGCTCTGCTTGTCAGGGAGTATGATCCTGAATACAGATGATAAGATCTTCAGCTGAATCTCTGGGGAATTTAGTACAGAGAAGATGAACAGGACAGACTGTGGTAATATGGAGCTCTGGTAATGGAGACTGCATACAAATGCTGCTGCTCATTAGCCACGCCCCACAATCCTCTCATGTCTCCTCATCATCTCCATTCCCAGAGAGATTCACTTGTATTCAGGATCATAATCCCTGACAAGCAGAACAGAGAGGAGGATGAGGCAGCTCTTTACCTCAGTGTTGTGAAGGCGGCTGATGTGCCCTGTGAAGCTGCAACCTACTAAAAAAATATAAGGGGAACATGCCAGGGGCCACACCATCCATTGTACCCCGAAAAGATGGGGAGGAAGGTTGTTAGGATAGGAATGTCGTAGAGGAGCGGAGACCCATTTGGATTTCTACACTCCTATGTCCTGGTATGTGCATGTCAGGGGTACCGTAATGGGGTTGCATCCCACGCCTCTGTCCCTTTTTTGGATCTTTTTCATATAATTCAAAATTAATCTGTCCATAAGAAGGATGAGGACCGTGCAGCAAGCCTTCTGATCCTCAGGTGGAGAGAAGGGGAAGTCTAAGTTTTGGCATTGGTCCCCCTGAGCTCTGATTCTGCCCATGTCAGGGTACAGTAATGGGGGCGTATTTCATGCCTCTATCCCGTCTATAGAAAGCTCCTGAATTGTCCCTACATCTAGCTGCCCGTTCAGTGGGATTTCTACCTCAAGTTTCATATCTTCCTTCTCTTTTATTGCCCAAAATAAATTAAACATACTCTAATACTCCAGCGCGTTTACATGTGTGTGACCTCAGCATTTGTTAATCTCAGAAGGATATGAGTATTAGTTGATTTTTTTACACTTGTCCCTAAAGTTCTGAAGTATAGGTCATAGATGGTGCCATAGACATCCCAGAATATACCTGCCCTAGTTTCTCTCATAAGTACCGGCCACAAATACTCCAATAAGTACCTGCCATGGATACACCCATTAATACTTGCCACCCTAATAGTACTATATGGCACATACTCCTCCATAATGTCCTGTGACATACTGAAGCAGAGCAGGATCCCCTCCCTTCTGGGCCGCAGGGCAGTATTCCAACACCTCCAAGATGACCCCTGCCTTGTAAAGAACGGAGGGTGAAGGTGCTGGACTGGCCAAGCATGTCTCCAGACCTAAACCCTATGGAGCATCTGTGGGGGCTCCTCAAATTGAAGGTGGAGGAGCGCAAGGTCTGTAACATCCACCAGATCTGTGATGTCATCATGGAGGATGGAAGAGGATTCCAGTGGCAACCTATAAAGCTGTAGTGACCTCCATGTCCAAGAGAGTTAAGGCAGAGCTGGAAATAATAGTGGCCACACAAAATACTGACACTTTGGGCACAATTTGGACATCTTCACTTAGGGGTGTCCTCACTTTTGTTGCCAGTGGTTTAGACATTAATGGTTGTGTGTTGAGTTATTTTAAGGACACGCCCAATTTACACTGTTATACAAACTGTACACTGACTACTGTACATTGTATCAAATGGTCAGATCTTCAGTGATGTCCCAGGAAAAGATAGAAGAAAATATTTACATAAATGTGAGGGGTGGACTGACTATTGTGGGATACTGTATATTACTGATATATTATTATTCTACCATATTACTACATTGTTACTACAGTATATTACTACATTTTGTAACTGTCTTCTCTTACTATATTCCTATATTCCTATGTTACTGTATTACTATACTATCATATTACTATATTCTGTTACTGTATTACTATGTTTTGTTATTATATTATTATATTCCTATGTAACTATATTGTTACTATACTATTATATTCCTGTTATATTACAATATTCCTATGTTACTGTATTACTATACTATCATATTACTATATTCTGATACTATATTACTATGTTCTGTTACTATACTATTATATTCCTGTTATATTACTGTATTACTATGTTACTATGTTACTGTATTACTATATTACTATATTCCTGTTACTATGTTGTTACTATACTATTATATTCCTGTTATATTACTGTATTACTATATTCCTATGTTACTATATTACTATGTTGTTACTATACTATTATATTCCTGTTATATTACTGTATTACTATATTACTATGTTCTGTTACAATATTATTATATTCCTGTTATGTTACCATATTCATATGTTACTATATGACTATGCTACCATATTACTATGTTCAGTTACAATATTACTGTGCTCCGTTACTATGAGCACCTTCCACAGAAGCCTTTATAACGGCATCCTCGAGGGTCTCTTTTTATAACACTTTTAGGCCCCATTCACACGACTGTATGAATGGGGCCGCATCTATCGGCAAAATTGCGGGAATAGATGCAGCCCCATTGACCTCTATGTGCACACGGACAAGTATAGGCATTTTCAATTCCGAGCGCTGCGGAACACATGCCGGGCGGCCCCCGTATATTTGCGGGTCCGCAGTAATGTGGACCCGCAAATATACGGTTGTGTGAATGGGGCCTGAGTGTTTAGAGGTCCTTTAAAAAACTACAACTCCCAGCATGCTTTGCTGGTACAGGACGCGGTGCAGAGGATCAGTCCTTCCTCTGGGGGTGGCAGGTTGAGCTCCTGTTACATCACCAGTTACTGAGAACTTGCAGAGAAAGATAAAAGCAGTTTTTTTCCTCACAGCTCAGGGTTTACGAGCATCATCCAGCGCTGATCGGAGATAACGTGCGCCATGTGATAGGAAACCCAGCGGCGCCTACGAACCATCGCCGCTGATTATCCCATAATAAGAAACTGAGATCTTATCTGTAAAACCACTTATGTTACCAGGAAGAGCTGAGAGCAGCAGAGGGGCCGATGCAATGCCTGGGGTGTGTCCCTGCTCAGCTCATCTTGGGGTGATCCCTCGCTGCTGGACGATCACTTGTGGAGTCGTGTTACCATTTTCATTAATATACGGTATATACTCCATCTAAACCTGATACATACACAGTGGGGCACATTTACTATAGTGTCTGCGCCTGTTTTTAGCTCTGCTCCACCAGGGCACAGATACAGAGACTCCACCTAACTGCATTACCTATTGGAGTCTAATTTAGGGTCCATTCACACGTCCGCAACTGTTTTGGACCCTTAGTCTGGAATCACCGTCCTCTTTCCTTCTTATTTGCACTGTTCAGGATACATCACTACACAGACAGTCGTACAGCTGAGCCTGGAGAGAAACCCAAAGGGGTCCAACCTTATCAACCCCCCCGTCAAATCAAAGCTCGGACCAACTTGTGCAGGTGTTCACGATGGGAAGAGAAAAGTAAGATGTATCCAGGCACCTCTGTCCCTTCCAGACACCTTGGGTCCCTCTAGACACCCCTGCTCCCCATACACCTCTGTCATATCCCGACATCTCTGTTCTCTCCGAACTCCCCTGTCCCCCTCCAAACCTCTCTGTCCTTTCCAGACTCATCTGTCCTCTCCAGACACCTTTCCTTTGTCTCCTCCAGACTCCACTATCTCTTCTAGACACCCATGCACCTGACAGACCCCTCTGTCTCCTCCAGACTTCACTGCCCCCTCCAGACCCCCTCTGTGCTGTCCAGACCTCTCTTTCCCCTCCAGACTCCTCTATCCTCTCCAGCCTTCTGTCCCCCCAGACTCCTCAGTCCTCTCCAGACCCCTCTGCCCTCTCCAGACCCTCTCTGTCCTCTCCAGACCTCTCTGTCCTCTCCAGACCTCTCTGTCTCTCACCACCTTGTCCTCTCCAGACCACCTCTGCCCTCTCCAGACCTCTCTGCCCTCTCCAGGCCACCTCTGTCCTCTCCAGGCCACCTCTGTCCTCTCCAGACCCCTCTGCCCTCTCCAGACCCTCTCTGTCCTCCCAGACCTCTCTGTCCTCTCCAGACCACCTCTGTCCTCTCCAGACCACCTCTGCCCTCTCCAGACCTCTCTGCCCTCTCCAGACCAACCTCTGTCCTCTCCAGGCCACCTCTGTCCTCTCCAGACCTCTGTGCCCTCTCCAGACCCCCTCAGTACTCTCCAGAACCCCTCTGTCCTCTCCAGACCTCTCTGTCCTCTCCAGACCCCCTCTGTACTCTCCAGAACCCCTCTGTCCTCTCCAGACCCTCTGTCCTCTCCAGGCCACCTCTGTCCTCTCCAGACCTCTCTGCCCTCTCCAGACAACCTTTGTCCTCTCCAGACACCTCTGTCCTCTCCAGACCACCTCTGTCCTCTCCAGACCTCTGTGCCCTCTCCAGACCCCCTCTGTATTCTCCAGACCCCCTCTGTACTCTCCAGAACCCCTCTGTCCTCTCCAGACCTCTCTGTCCTCTCCAGACAACCTTTGTCCTCTCCAGACCACCTCTGTCCTCTCCAGACCCCTTCTGCTCCTCTCCCAGACCCTCTCTGTCCTCTCCAGATCCTCTCTGTCCTCTCCAGACCCCTCTCTGTCCTCTCCCAGACCCCCTCTGTCCTCTCCAGACCCCTCTGTCGTCTCCAGACCTCTCTGTCCTCTCCAGTACCCCCGCTCTCCCTCTCCAGACCTCTCTTCCTCTCCAGACCTCTCTGTCCTCTCCAGACCCCCTCTCTCCTCTCCAGACCCTCTATGTTGTCTCCAGACTCCCCTCTGTCCTCTCCAGACCCCTCTCTCCTCTCCAGACCCCCTCTGTCCTCTCCAGACCTCTCTGTCCTCTCCAGACCCCTCTTCCTTTCTCCAACGACCCTCTATGTCCTCTCCAGACCCCCCTCTCTCCTCTCCAGACCCCCTCTCTCCTCTCCAGACCCCCTCTCCCCTCTCCAGACCCCCTCTCCCCTCTCCAGACGCTCTCTGTCCTCTCCAGACCCCTCTGCCCTCTCCAGACCCTCTCTGTCCCTCTCCAGACCACCTCTGTCCTCTCCAGACCACCTCTGTCCTCTCCAGACCACCCTGTCCCACTCCAGGCCACCTCTGTCCTCTCCAGACCTCTCTGCCCTCTCCAGACCTCTGTGTCCTCTCCAGACCCCCTCTGTACTCTCCAGAAACCCCTTTGTCCTCTCCAGACCTCTCTGTCCTCTCCAGACCCCCTCTGTACTCTCCAGATCCTCTCTGTACTCTCCAGAACCCCTCTGTCCTCTCCAGACCTCTCTGTCCTCTCCAGACCACCTCTGTCCTCTCCAGACCTCTCTTGCCCTCTCCAGACAACCTTTGTCCTCTCCAGACCACCTCTGTCCTCTCCAGACTCCTTCTCTCCTATCCAGACCCTATCTGTCCTCTCCAGACCCCCTCTGTCCTCTCCAAACCCCTCTGTCCTCTCCAGACCCCCCCTCTCCTCTCCAGACCCTCTCTGTCCTCCTCCAGACTCCCTCTGTCCTCTCCAGACCCCTCTTTCCTCTCCAGACCCCTTCTCTCCTCTCCAGACCCTCTCTGTCCTCTCCAGACCCTCTCTGTCCTCTCCAGACCTCCTCTGTCCTCTCCAGACCCCTTCTGTCGTCTCCAGACCTCTCTGTCCCTCTCCAGACCCCTTCTCTCCTCTCCAGACCCTCTCTGTCCTCTCCAGACCCCTCTGTCCTCTCCAAACCTCTCTGTCCTCTCCAGACCCCCCTCTCCTCTCCAGACCCTCTCTGTCCTCTCCAGACTCCCTCTGTCCTCTCCAGACCCCTCTTTCCTCTCCAGACCCCTTCTCTCCTCTCCAGACCTTCTCTGTCCTCTCCAGACCCCTTCTGTCCTCTCCAGACCTCTCTGTCCTCTCCAGACCGCCGCTCTCTTCTCCAGACCTCTCTGTCGTCTCCAGACTCCCTCTGTCCTCTCCAGGACAACCTTTGTCCTCTCCAGACCTCTCTGTCCTCTCCAGACCCTTCTCTCCTCTCCAGACCCTCTCTGTCCTCTCCAGACCCACTCTGTCCTCTCCAAACCCTCTCTGTCCTCTCCAGACCCCCCCTCTCCTCTCCAGACCCTCTCTGTCCTCTCCAGACTCCTCTTTCCTCTCCAGACCCTCTCTGTCCTCACCAGACTCTCTGTCCTCTCCAGACCCCTCTGTCCTCACCAGACCTCTCTGTCCTCTCCAGACCCCCTCTCCTTTCTCCAGACCCTCTATGTCCTCTCCAGACCCCCTCTGTCCTCTCCAGACCCCCCTCTCTCCTCTCCAGACCCCCTCTCTCCCCTCTCCAGACCCCTTCTTCCTCTCCAGACTCCTCTGTCTCCATTAGGCACCTTTGTCCCTTCCAGACACTTCTGACAGCAGCTTATCTGCCAGAGAAGAAAATGAGAGGGCATGCTGAAATACAGCATCCCAATCCTTCTCTCCATTGACATCTGCTAACAGGGTAGAGTCGGAAGGCCCCCATACACATTAGGAGAAAACAGATGAGTACAGTTTTACAGATTTTAATTTTGCAGCAAATTCTGTCGCAGAATATACACTACCTGTGGCCGTGCCTCAAAAATCTACAGCGCTGCAAATTTACTAATGTAATATGATGCAACTCTGTAGCTGACTGTGTGATATGATACAGTCACTCTCCATAGAAGTCCATGGAAACATTGTGCAATGGTTGGTAACATTCTCTGCTATAGATTGCACAACATGGATGATGTGACCTGACTCCAGATTCTTAGTAAATGCAATTAAAAATATTATCTATCATATCTATCTATCTATCTATCTATCTATCTATCTATCTATCTATCTATCTATCTATCAATCAATCATCTATCTATCTAGGAGAGACCATGTGATGCAGTACAACCTCCTTGTGTCTTGTTGCTGTGCTCAGTATGACCTGTGACATAAACCTGTCTTCCACAACCTCACCTTTGTCGAGGAGTTTGGCTGTTCCTCACCCAGTTTTACTCCTACACAGCTGTTTCTGTCTCAGGTAATGATTGTGTTTCAACCTACATATGAAAATGAAGCTCATTATCACCTGTTTGGTAAATTGGTGAATCATACACCTGAGTCTAATCCTACAAAATCCTTGACCGTGTGCAGTGTACCTACAGGAAGTGATCCTGAGGACGGGAGCTCCAAATACTGATATAGATTTCTCTGTTCTTCATTCGCTGTGCATATTGTTAATTGATAAAAATAAACTATTAACACTTCTATTTTTGAAAGCATTCTTACTCTTGCAGCATTTCCTTATCTCATATCTATCTACCTACCTACCTATCATCTATCTAATATCTATCTCCTATCTATCTATCTATCTATCTAACTATCTACAGTGCCTGGTGAAAGTATTCGGCCCCCCTGGAACTTTTCAACCTTTTGCCACATTTCAGGCTTCAAACAAAAAGATATAACATTTTACATTTTTGGTGAAGAATCAACAAGTGGTCACAATTGTGAAGTGGAACGAAATTTATTGGATCATTTAAACTTTTTTTGTAATAATAAAACTGAAAAGTGGGGCGTGCAAAATTATTCGTCCCCCTTGCATTAATACTTTGCTGCGATTACAGCTGCGGTCTCTTGGGGTATTTCTCTATCAGTTTTCACATCTAGAGACTGAAATTCTTGCCCATTCTTCCTCTTTGAGGTTGGATGGAGACGTTTGTGAACAGCAGTTTTCAGCTCTTTCCACATATTCTCCATTGGATTCAGGTCTGGACTGTGACTCGGCCGTTCTAAGACCTGGATACGGTTATTTTTGAACCATTCCATTGTAGATTTTGCTTTATGTTTGGGATCATTGTCTTGTTGGAAGATAAATCTCCGTCCTAGTCTCAGGTCTTTTCATCCAGAATGGTCCTGTATTTGGCTCCATCCATCATCTTCCCTGTCCCTGCTGATGAAAAGCCCAAACCATGATGCTGCCCCCACCATGTCTGACAGTGGGGATGGTGTGTTCAGGGGGATGAGCTGTGTTGCTTTTACGCCAATTATATCATTTTGCATTGTTTCCAAAAAGTTTCATTTTGGTTTCCTCTGAGCAGAGCCCCTTCTTCCACATGTTTGGTGTCTCCCAGGGGCTTGTGGCAAACTGTAAACCAGACTTTTTATGGATATCTTTGAGAAATGGCTTCTTCTTGCCACTCTTCCATAAAGGGCAGATTTGTGAAGTGTTGGACTGATTGTTGTCCTATGGACAGACTCTCCCACCTCAGCTGTAGATCTCTGCAGTTCATCCAGAGTGATCATGGACCTCTTGGCTCCATCTCTGATCAGTCTTCTCCTTGTTTAGAGGGACGGCCGGGTCTTGGTAGATTTGCAGTGGTCTGATACTCCTTCCATTTCAATATGACGCTTGCACAGTGCTCCTTGGGATGTTTAAAGCTTGGGAAATCTTTTGGTATCCAAATCCGGCTTTAAACTTCTCCACAACAGTATCAGGGACCTGCCTGGTGTGTTCCTTGGTCTTCATGATGCAGAACCCTGAGACTATCACAGAGCAGGTGCATTTATACGGAGACTTGATTACACACAGGTGGATTCTATTTCTCTTCATCAGTCATTTAGGACGACATTGGATCATTCAGAGATCAGAGATCAACTTCTGGACTGAAAGGAAATGGGACGAATAATTTTCCACGCCCCACTTTTCAGTTTTATTATTACAAAAAAAGTTTAAATGATCCAATAAATTTCGTTCCACTTCACAATTGTGACCACTTGTTGTTGATTCTTCACCAAAAATGTAAAATGTTATATCTTTTTGTTTGAAGCCTGAAATGTGGCAAAAGGTTGAAAAGTTCCAGGGGGCCAAATACTTTCACAAGGCACTGTATCTATCTCATTATCTATCTATCTATCTATCTATCTATCTATCTATCTATCTATCTATCTCATATCTATCTATCTCATATCTATCTATCTATCTCATATCTATCTATCTATCTCATATCTATCTATCTATCTATCTATCTATCATCACACATGACTCTTCCTGACATCAGATGCTGTCACATATATTTACTAGGGACTAAAGTAATGTTTCCCCCCAGTTAACTTTCCAGGTTGGACTCTTAGGCACAGAAGGTCTCTGCCGGCCTCTATATGGCCACCTGTGCACATTGTGGAATATGAAAGCTTTTTCCATGTGGATTCCTGTGTGGAAAAACTGCTGCGTATTACAGTCCCAGCAATGTGTATGACGTTACACAAATCTCATGTGCACTTTGCAGATTTTGTTCTCTGCGGAAACTGCCGTGTGGATTTCTAAAATCTCAGCCTCTCAATTATGCGGTTTTAGCTGCGGATTTCACCCTTTTCCAAAGAAGCGCACAATCTGCAGCAAACACATATCAAAAAACGCAAATTGCAGATTGTGGTGCGGATATGGTGCAGAAACGCACAGAAATCCTGGTGGAAATTTGTGCGGAAAATCAGTTCTATTCATTTGATTGGAGCGGCAGGCACATGGATTTCTGCAGTCACCTTCAGGTGAATGGAACTGATTTTCAGTCACGGACATTTCTGCAAAATACGCTGAAACACACAGAAATCCGGCCTCATTCACACAGTTGTATTTTCGGTCCGCATCCAATCTGCGGAACCATTCATTTCAACCACTGTGTGCTGCTAAAAAAGATGCAACATGTTGTATTTTTGTTTCGTGTTGCGGAAAAGGATAGGACATTTCTACAAGACTAAAAAAAATGGTGGCAATCATGTGTGTGTGTCCGTGTTTTGCGGACCATGAAGCAGGTGAATTTCTACTAGCGCCATTCAGATGAATGGAACGGATTTTCAGGCGCAGAAAAATCTGCCATGTGTGAAGACGCCGATCATTACAGCCCTATGCATTACGGCCCTGCAATAGACTGTAATAGAGGCCCTTCAAGATTACGGGGATTATACTTGGGATTTATGCTGGAAAGAAAATATAATCCAAATATCCATGTATGATAACATGACATATAATAGCATCATATACTGTATAAACCCCTGATACCACAGATATCTGCTCCTCCCAGATATAATGGTCCAGACCTCCAGGGACCTTCTCCCCCTCCTCCCAGATATAATGGTCCAGACCTCCAGAGACCTGCTCCCCCTCCTCCCTAAATATAATGGTCCAGACCTCCAGGTCCTGTTCCCCCCTCCTCCCTAAATATAATAGTCCAAACCTCTAGGATCCTGCTCCCCCCTCCTCCTATATATAATGGTCCAGACCTCTAGGATCCTGCTCCCCTCTTCTCCCTATGTATAATGGTCCAGACCTCCAGGGTCCTGCTCCCCCCTCCTCCCTATATATAATGGACCAGACCTCTAGGATCCTGCTTCCCCCTCCTCCCTAATATAATGGTCCAGACCTCCAGGGTTCTGCTCCCCCTCCTCCCTAAATATAATGGTCCAGACCTACAGGGATCTGCTCCCCCCTCCTCCCTAAATATAATGGTCCAGACCTTGGGGATCCATCCTGATCCCCCCCTCCTCCCTATATATAATGGTCCAGGCCTCCAGGGTCCTGAACCCCCCTTCTCCCTATATATAATGGTCCAGACCTTGGGGATCCTGCTTCTCCTTCCTCCCTAAATATAATGGTCCAGACCTCCAGAATTCTTTTTCCCCCTCTTACCTAAATATAATGGTCCAGACCTCCAGGGTTATGCTCTCTCCTAAATATAATGGTCCAGACCTCCAGGATCCTGATCCCCCCTCCTCCCTATATATAATGGTCCAGACCTCCAGGGTCCTGCTCCACCCTCCTCCCTAAATATAATGGTCCAGACCTCTAGGATCCTGCTCCACCCTCCTCCCTAAATATAATGGTCCAGACCTCCAGGGTTATGCTCTCCCCTAAATATAATGGTCCAGACCTCCAGGGTCCTGCTCCACCCTCCTCCCTAAATATAATGGTCCAGACCTCTAGGATCCTGCTCCACCCTCCTCAAACATAATGGTGCAGACCTCGAGGGTCCTGCTACCCCCTCAGCTCTGCACATTGCACTTGCAGCCTGAAAGGGAATCCCTGCCTGCTGACGTCACTAGAACCAAGGAAACCCGTGGACGTCACCACACGCAAAAGACCATATATGGCAACATGCGTCAATGGACGAAACCAAGCGCTGGACAGCAGTGGGGGAGGTCGCGACTTCTACCGGCAGTGTCGGTGCTGTGCCTGGTGCAGGCCGGAGCTGGGGCATTTACCTAGGAGCCGGCCAGGAGCCTGGAGCTTCCTGCTGTGCGCGGGGCAGTGCTGGGGGCCGAGCAAGGATCTGGAACCTCCAATTGCCGGGCGGTGGGGGAGGAGAGAATGACATCAGTCCTGTAAGAAGGCTCAGTAGATAATGTGTGTGGGTTTGAACTAATGCCATTACACTGACTCATCCGCAGAGAGCACAGGAATAGCAGAGCGCAGCAGCCTGACTCATCCAGCACAGTAACCTGGAGGTGAGCACTCAGACACAGGCAGGACCCAGCTCCACACTGGCCTCCCCTCCATCACACCCCACTGTGGGCTCTACTGAAACTTTTTGATACAAAGTTGCACTTGTTGTTCTTGCTGGAACTTTTTTTTTTTTTTGCTACAATGTTGCACTGTTAGGGCTAGGAAGGGATAGAACCTGTGTTCACACTGGAATCAGCAGAAGCAGCAGCACTGGATCTGGAGAGGTGTGGTGGCCTTGTGTAATATAGCCCAGATCTACTGAAGAGGGTGTGAGGCTTGTGAAGACGCTGTAGAAGGGCACTTACCTCTCTCTCTCCTGGGTGTTCAGAGGACGGATCATGTACCAGGATTATCCGGGGAGTTTCGACAGTTCCTCCCGTGGTAGCAGCAGCTCTCCGGCTCAGCCAGACGGATACCCGGGCAACCCCTTATCTACCTCAATACGACAGGTGAGAGGATCTGACATCACAGAGCAAAGACCACGAGTCGCGGCAGGTTGGCCGGTTCATTTTTGGGTTTTGTTGGCCTAAATGGCCGGTCCTGTTTCGGGTTGAGTTGGCCGGTCCTGTTTCGGGTTGAGTTGGCCGGTCCTGTTTCGGGTTGAGTTGGCCGGTCCTCTCTCAGGTTGTGTTGACCGGTCCTGTTCGGGTTGAGTTGGCCGGTCCTGTTTCGGGTTGAGTTGGCCGGTCCTCTCTCAGGTTGTGTTGACCGGTCCTGTTTCGGGTTGTGTTCGGGTTGAGTTGTGACCAGTCCTGTTTCGGGTAGCCTTGACAGGTCTTGTTTCGGGTGGCCTTGTCTGGTCCTGTTTTGGGTGGCGTTGACCGGTCCTGTTTTAGGTTGAGTTGTGACCGGTCCTCTTTCGGGTTGCGTTGACAGGACCTTTTGAGTTGTGACCGGTCCTGTCTCGGGTTTGCGTTGACCGATCCTGTCTCGGGTTGCGTTGACCCGATCCTGTCTCGGGGTTGCCTTGTTGACCGGTCCTGTTTCGGGTTGCGTTGACCGGTCCTGTTTCGGGTTGCGTTGGCCGGTCCTGTTTCGGGTTGCATTGGCCGGTCCTTTTTCGGGTTGCATTGGCCAGTCCTTTTTCGGGTTGCATTGGCCGGTCCTTTTTCGGGTTGCGTTGGCCGGTCCTGTTTCGGATTGCGTTGATCTGCTTTATGTTAGGGCAGTTCATCCTATAGTAGATGGTCGCGAATTGGGTCTGGCTCCCAATCTTTTTCCAAGGCTGACTGGTTTGGTGTTGGGTACTCCAGTCTTCCATGGACATTGACCCAGTATGGCTAAGCTGCCTTATACTGGGTCCATGGGTCATCTTGAGTCTAATGGCCTCTCACCAGTATAGATCTCCAGTTGTTGTATGACCTGTGGTCATAGTTGACCACTTGTACATCTAACCTCCTCCAGTTTGGAGGCATCTGCTGGTTTCTCCCCTCATGTATGTATCACAAGCCCTTTTGTGTGTATTGTGGTGTTCCTTACAATAACCTAGTCCTGTCCTAGTATAGAAATAAGACTCCTTTCCTGCCCAGATATGACCAGTCCTTCGTGTGGTCTGCTCAGGTTCAGAAATGAGTCTTCAGAAGACTGAATTACATTTGGGAAGCTGAGAGTCCAGCGGACAAGTCCTGACTTATCTTGCATGGTGTCTCCACCAGACCTACACACACATACTTCTCCTGATCTGGTCATTTCTATAGAACCAAACCCATGTCCTTCAGATCTACGTCTTGGGGGATGGGTCCCGGTCCTTTACTCTACTTTTTGAATTTGGTTCTAAGTCCTGTCGGTTCTCACTTATTGGATCCTCGCTCAGGCTGCTATGTGTCATTGGCTGTGGTGGGAGCCCAGTTCCCTAAGCTGTGATCTACATATGATTCACCCCTGCAAATGTCTTGTATACCAGAGCACATGGTGGCTTAACCCTTTGTTGGCGTAGAGGAGAAAGCTGACATTTCCAGGCAGAATAAGCCTTCATGAAGAACTGTTGACCTGTAGGGTTCCATGGTTGGTCAAGGGGGTTGTTGGGGAGTTCGGAAATCTTGGAAAGCTCTTGCGTTGGGTGAAGAAGCTCGTCTATTGTGAGTGCTGTTGTCCATGGGTCAATGTTTGGATTAGTATTAGGTTAATTTCTGAGGGGCATTCATGATATAATGGAGTCCAGCACTAGGTCAGTGTCTTGAGGGAACCTCAGGGAACATCGAGCCCTTTCATGTCACAGACAATAGCCATGTCGACACCTCATCTGTGTGTGTTTTCTGTGTATGATGGGTGTCAGGACGACCAGTGAAGATCTCAAGCTGCTCTCACATGTTCCTTAACCGCATGGTAACTGGTTCAGAGAACTACGGCGGCTTCTTGAGGCTTCCTGGCCACAAGCTCTGCTGATACAATCATAGAGTGACCACAGCCGGAGATACATGGAGGCTTCACACAACTGACTATAGAAGGCTGCGCCGGGTAATTGTAGAGGGGGGCAGCTTATGGGTAGACGTGTCTTGGCTCCTGCCCCTCCACCACCCTCTGTACTTTGTGTTATCGATTATAGGAGCTTATACAAATAGTAAAGTTCACTTTGCGGACACACCCTGCCCACCTTGTGCCCCTGCAGGGTGTAGACAACAAGGGCCTCCAGTCTCCAAGGGGGGGGGGGTGTCTGTCTAACGTTAGATTGAAGTTCATGACACTTAGGACTTTGAGGGAGATGACGCCTGATTTATAGGCATTGAAATCCAGAGTGGGCTTTTTTTCTGGTGCTGGTCCAATGGGGGAGGGGCCCCTGTCTTTGTTCTGTAGTCCTATTAAGAAAGGGGAGGCTCTAGAAAATGACTACATTTGATCCACCCAAAATTTACTTTACCCCTAGGTTCTTGGATGCCACGGTTAACCCCGTCGCTGCCATTACCCATACCGATCTGGCTGTTCTGGAAAACTACAACTCCCAGAATCCTCCTTTCACTTCAAGACAGCTGAGCAAGTGTGCATGCTGGGAGTTGTAGTTCCACAGCAGCTGGAGTGCCGGAGGGTGCCCTAGCTACTCATGTTGTTCTCGGTCTATGCCAGCGATATCCGCTTGTGGGCACCTTCAATAATCCACCTAAAAAAAAAGGTGAAAGGGCGTAGTAACCGAACAATGAGGTACTGATACATTGTAACCAACTGTCAGGACAGGAGAGGGGCCTGTGCAGCAAGACTGGATGCGATTGTAACAAACCCTCAGCTGTGAGTAATATTGTCTGTATAGAGTCTCAGCGGATGGGTCTACGAATGTTACCATTCACTGACAGCAAGCAGGAAAAGTCTATCACAAAGATTCAGATGCAGTAACCCCATAACAGTGGCTGTTTGGTTACGGGGGTTGATTGGGGCGTCTTGTTGGACCCGGCCTGGCACCCCGATGGGCATGGGTTTGTATTTAATCAGTAATGTTAATGCCGTACTGATAATTAGTTCTGCCAACTGATAGAAATATTTCCGGGAAGTGGTAGAGGCTGAGGCGCCCGGGCTCACGAAGGCGGTATTAATTGGCAGCAGATAATTGGCAGCTTTCCTGTGCCTGGTGGTAAGCTCTCTGTTGCCCTCTGCTGGTGACTGGTGATCAGCGCTCCACTGACTAGACAATGCATTCACTGACTGGTGCCCAAGGGCCTGGAACTTAGGGGGTCTGTGATGACCCCTTTTGATGAGGCTCTAATTTTGCGTTGACGTCATCAGAGGATAAGACCCAAATTTTCTGATGAAGAGATGGGAGCAAGGGACTTAGACACCCAGATATTACAGGGTTAAAGGGGCTTGATGAGAAGGAGCACGGATCTGAGGCTTCGTCCGCGGTCCAGCGGTCATCTCTGGTAAAGGATTGGAGTGGAGAGCCACCCAGGAGGCAATCTGATTGTCCAATGTGATTGCCTTCAATGTCAGATCCATGCGGGTCTGATCTCTGTTTCTGGAAAAGCTGGGTGACGGCGAATACGACCGCCATGACGAGGCTTATCATCCAGCTTCCCCAGACTGCTGAATGGCAGAGGCAGTGATACAGCCCCCCTCCCTTATCCTGGCAGGGTCACCCAGCTTTCCCAGGCACCCCCTTCCCCCACCACAGCGGCTTCGCTTCACATTCTAGTCCGCGCGCCAGACTGTCAGGATTTGCGGAGTAAAGGACTTCTCCTGCTCCTTCTCCGGATGTCATTGCTCCTCTAGTCTGGCGATTTTTGGAAGGTGACCGTTGAGGGGGGGCTTCTAGCCCCCATTCTGCTGTGGGAGTCTGCCTGGGTGTATTCTTGTTGTGACAGCAGAGCGAAAATGGGAAGGAATTTGGCATTGGACGCCGTCACACCCTGAAGGGGAATAGCTGAGGTTTTAACCCTGTCTGTGAGGAGAGCAGCAGTCTGTACGGTGCAGCTGAAGGCAGTCTACTGGGGAAGGGGGGGATTTAAAGGGATGACTGCGATCACATGTCTAGCTAATGGAGGAGGTCCCCAGCGCCCAATCAATGACCAGAAACTGAGGGTGACCCCCTAACTGCCGTTGCCCCACCCAGCTTTCCTGGACGCCTGAATAACGTATGAGTTTAGAGGTATTCAGTGTATTCGTGGGAAAGTTGGGTGAGCTCCAGTGTCGGCCATGTTGGCTGCCACCCAGCTTTTCCAGAAGCAGATAGGACTGAGAGATAGATGAGTGTGAGTACGGTAAATCGGGCCGGAGAGGGGAGCAGTCTGCCCTCCGTGGTCTTTGTTTCAGCAGCGTCTGAGTATGTGCAGAATTTCCTGTTTGTTCTGAACGGTTGCCCAACCGAGCCCGGAGCTGCGCTCCCCCCTGACCTCTGTGGTTTGTCCGGAGATCCTCGGCTGTCTGTGTCTGTACAAGGCACGGGGATGAGGGGGGTGATAGTAGGAATCCAGCCCATAAAGACTCATTTATCGTCCGTGGTGCCGCTCAACAGTTGTTTGCGCAAAAAAAAAAAAAGGTAAACCGGTGAGAAAAAAAAATCTTAAACCATGGAATGTATGGCTGGGGGTTTGTTACAATGTATCAGTCCAGCAATCCTGTGTGAGCTAAAATACGTTTTACCTGCACTGATACATTGTAGCAGGCCAGCAGCTGCTGCGATTACCTTACAGAGGTATCTAGATCGGATTCCATTGTAACAAACTCTCAGCTGTGAGAAGCATTAGGTCTGTACAGGTACTGACAGCAAGCAGAGGTCTTGACGCTGAGACTTGGTCTATAATGAAAAGGTATTTCCCCAATCAGTGGACCCCATAGGCAGATTGGGGTCATCAGGAGGTCCTAATGCAATGCTTGGCCCCAGCAGTTCACTAGGTGTGAGGTACCCTGTGCCTCATGCCTCAGCAGTGCCACAGTTTCCTATCAGACTGGTACTTGTTGCTTGTGGATGGAGTCTTCTCTCCACGTAGTTGTCACATTGGCAGCCCGGGCCGTGGCCGCCATCGCATGTTCTGACCAAATTTCTGAAATTCCTTTCACTCCCAAAACTCAGTTTTATTTTTTCCCCCACTTATTGCAAAATGTTGTTACCCAAAAGTCAGGTGATTGCAGAATCCACGGATTTCTACAAAAACGCCTCCCGCAAAGGACTCGTCTGCCTCCAGAGGGGAGGGGGGGGGATGCTTGTGAAATTCCTCACACTTCAAAGGAGGCTTTCCCAGAAATTGGAAATTTCCCAGTCTCCTGTATCGGGAATATAATGCGCTGCTGCCCCCTGGAGGTCACCGGCGGTGGCTTCCTGAGATTGTGTCAAGTGGGGAAAATGATGTTGCCGATTCCAGTAATTGAAAGGGGGATGTGTGGGAGCCTCCGGGATGGGAAAGAGGCCGAATTGATACTTTGTTTCTTGGCTGCCTCCGTTCTTCTCCGCAGGAATGTTTGCCGATCACTGAGTCACAGGATCTGGGTTACATCATCGCCGGGACGAATGGGCGGGAAAGGGTTCAACTTTTAAGGGAAGGCGCCACTTTTTGAAATGGCAATGGCCTCTTGTTAAAAAAAAAAAAGGGGGGGGGGTTCGTTGACTGGTAAAATGGGTTTCTGAAACTGTTCTGAAGAAAGGAGGGGGGTTTGCACTTACTATGGAGGCGGCCATGAGGATGGGGGGCACCAAGGTGAGGTAGACCCTATGGGCTGATCTATCCACAGACAAGGGATGGGGGGCTTTATCCTCAGAGGCAGGGATGCCCAACATGCGGCTACAGCCTACAGCAGAACATGGTGGGAGTTGTAGTTTTACAACAGCTGGAGGGCCGCAGGTTGGGATGATAGGGGTGGGGTCAGGGAAGCCTGGACAGTCCTGCCCAGGATGGTGGGGGGCGTTGTAAAGAACCAACAGGCGGCTTATAGGGTATAATCCAAATGTCCATGTACAAGGTGGGTCAGAAGCCCCTCATATGACCACCCCCTTTAAATGTTATATTAGCAAGATGGTGGCTGGGATAGGATAATAGCACAAAGAGTAGACCGTATGTTAAGACCCTCTCAGGTGCACACTGAAAGCTTCATCTCCCTGATCAGAGAGTGCAGGACAGGGGTGGGGGGGTCTCATTTTGTGGGTGCGTTGAGCGCAGATGCCCCCACTAATCCCCTTTTGTTAAATGCCCCCACTCGCTTCTCTGCCGACAGATGCCCTTTAATCTTCCCACAGGAACAGCCACGCTTTTCTTAAGAAGTGTCAGATTCTTAAAGAAAAGTTCCTTTAGATTTCCTTCTGTTCCTTTAATCAGTAAGTTCTGGCTGGGGAAGGGTTAAGTGTCCTAGCCCTGGGGAGTGACTGCGACCACACCTGGGCATTAAGTAAATGGAGCCGTGTAAAAAGGGAAGGAGATGAGGGGGAAGTTCGTTTTTACAGTGGGAGGCGATTATGCAATCGAGATTTCCTGCCTCTCCCTCCCGAGCCGCCTTTATGCCTGGAGAAGGACGTTTCCACCGAGCAGGATGAGCCCGGGGTGATTGACAGGCTTCGGTAACTATAGCGTGTGTCATGTATGATCCCTCCGGTGTGCGTGTCCACGGTGGTCGTATGAATGACGGGTGTCTACTGTATGACGGGAGCCAGTACTACTGTGAATGGGGGTCCTAGAACGGGATTTTGGGGGTCCCCTATCAGAGGGGTTATGTGGTACACTGCTGCATCACAGACTAGTAATCGATATCTTAAAGGGCAACTCTACCCCGTGAATTGGGGGCCATTCAAAAAGTATGAAATTCATGCATCCCATAGGGGAAGAGAGACAGGAAGGGGGTCTCATTTTGGACTGTGAGGAGGTCTCCCTGTACAACTAATTCAGAAATCGGGATAGAGCGGTGTCACAATAGCAGCAATGCAGCAGCCATATTGGTTGCCACCCAGCTTTCCCAGAAACCGATCTGATGAACGGCTCGCTGACTTGAGGGCTTAGTCCCGGTTTAGGAAGAGGAACGAGTCTGTCACATTAGCACCTGCTTGCGTTCCCCGATCCGGTTACTTTGAGACGTCTGGTAGGGTTAATGGCCCAGGTGTCGGAGTTAATCTGGCGTTGGCCGGAGCAGATGCTTTCCACACGGCGGTGATCTCGCCCGCGGCAGATCCTTTTTTTTTTTTTTTTTTTTGTCGCCGAGCTGGGCCATGTTCACACTATGTACCTTCATTCGCAGCCAGGTGCAGAGGAAGCGGCGACGTCACTCCAGCGGCTGCTCTCTAATGTGGTCTGTGTCTAGACAGAAAGGACGACGTTTCCTCTGCTCCTGGGGGCCCTTCACCAGTTAATATGATCTTTGTAGCTTTTTGGCCCCTTAATCCATGTGGGTGAACTACATATACCAGGCAGTGATCAGCTGGATCAGGCGAGCCCTATATCTCACATGGGGGGGTACCACATTGTTAGATGAAGGTTATCATGCCTCCTTCTTAGGCCTCATTCACACGGCTGTTGCGTGCGTTGGGGACTGCAATTTGTGGTCCTCAATGCACGGGCACTATCCGTGCGGCTGCCACGACGGATCCAGATCCAGGATCGTGATCCACCCGTACCGCAAAAAAATAGAACAATTTCTATTTTTTTGTGGTGTGGAGGCACGGAGAGGAACCCCACGGAAGGTGCTTCAGTTCCACACCTTCAAGTGAATGGGTCTGCGTCCGTGATGCGGTGAGCACGCGGCCAGTGCCTGCATATTGCGGACCTGTGTTTGCAGGCCGCAATACGGGCCACAGCCGGCGACGGCCATGTGCATGAGGCCTTAGCGACTTCATACCCATAATGAACGCATTGATTCTCACAATGAATGCAGGCCTGGCGGCCCTCGCCTCGAGGCTCGCTTGGGGTATCAATAATTTCGCTATATATATTAAAGGGGTTATCCTATTATTAAAAAATGAAAATCCGACAGATAGAACCAGCCATGTACTTCACGTGGATCCAGAGCTCTCCCTGTTCATTGCTCCAATTGCTCTGCTAGATTTATATCAAGCTGACAGCTCAGTGGGCGTGTCCATTCTCAAAGGGAGTGTCCTGTCTGCTGCAGCTGGTGGCCGTTGAAGGACGGAACTGAGCATGTGCGGCCATCTTAGTGAGCAGGACAGGGATATTAGAAAAAGAGCAAACAACAGGTGGCGCTATACAGATACATTTTATTGAATAACTCAGTGGTTATACAAAATTTTTAATTACATGCAATTACAAAAGTATTCAGATCCAGGTGCTGGTTTGGAAAATGTAGAATATTTTTTGGGGGAAACCCCTTTTAAGTCCATCGACAGTGCGATATCTGCCTGACTGTTATCGTGACTGATTATTTTCCTCTGTTTTTTCAGCAGAAATACCGAAACGACATGCCAGGATCCAGCAGTGCCTTTATCCCCACCATAAACGCCATCACCACCAGCCAGGACTTACAGTGGATGGTTCAACCAACTGTGATCACCTCCATGTCCAATCCCTATACCAGAGCACATTCATATGGGCACCCAGTGCCAAATCACCCATCACTGGGCGGGCATGCAGGACTACAACGACCGGGCGTCATCAAAAGTATTGGTACCACTGCTGGCCGAAGGAGAAGAGATGAGCAGGTATGTGATGGGAAGGAGGAGTAGACCTGTCCTCTCTCAACTACTTTAATTGTACTTAAAATATTTCTGGAATTTTAATTGCTACTTTGAAAATACAAATACGTCATCTATGTCACCATTAATCATAATAACACCTAATCATGATTCCATGTAATGTTCCACCAACCCAGAAACCTGCACTATGTCAGCCTCAAAGTCCAATGTACTGACATAGTGTTTATTTTAATAATCCCTACTGAGTAATGGAAAATCTAATAGCTACATGGAGAAATGGGGAAAAGACCTAGACAGTACTGATAGGAAGCTTTATACTTTGACCATTTATTCATATATCTCTACTATAATACTGCTCCTATGTACAAGAATATAACTACTATAATACTGCCTCTTATGTACAAGAATATAACTACTATAATACTGCCTCCTATGTACAAGAATATAACTACTATAATACTGCTCCTATGTACAAGAATATAACTACTATAATACTGCTTCTATATACAAGAAGATAACTACTATAATACTGCTCCTATGTACAAGAATATAACTACTATAATACTACCTCCTATGTACAAGAATATAACTACTATAATACTGCTCCTATGTACAAGAATATAACTACTATAATACTGCTCCTATGTACAAGAATAAACTAACTATAATACTGCTCCTATGTACAAGAATATAACTACTATAATACTGCTCCTATGTACAAGAATATAACTACTATAATACTACCTCCTATGTACAAGAATATAACTACTATAATACTGCCTCCTATGTACAAGATTATAACTACTATAGTACTGCCTCCTATGTACGAGAATATAACTACTATAATACTGCTCCTATGTACAAGAATATAACTACTATAATACTGCCTCCTATGTACAAGAATATAACTACTATAATACTGCTCCTATGTACAAGAATATAACTACTATAATACTGCTCCTATGTACAAGAATATAACTACTATAATACTGCCTCCTATGTACAAGAATATAACTACTATAATACTTTCTTCCATCATTTTCATTTAGCAGACCCCTTTATGCTGCTCTGTGTAGGTCAGGGTGGACAGTGCATACAGGGCATTTGGCCATATTTGGAGGACATATTATTCCTGCCATCTTGCTTCCAGCTGAGGTGTTCACTTTTAGAACATAAATCCTGTTTCCTTTTGACGTCAGACTTGATGAATAAATTGTGAAATCTCTGTGTTCTGACCACAGAGCTCCTCCGCTCTCCCGCTCTGACTTGCACACTCCTTGCACTTGCTCAATTCCAGGACGCCGCAGCTTCCTACAAAGCCAACGGCCTTTTACATTTTGTGGGTTTTGTGTTGACCGCATTGAGCTGCCTGTTTAATTTTTTAAAATATTTTTTTTCTTTATCCACAGCTGTCACCCGAAGAAGAGGAAAAGCGGAGGGTCCGCAGAGAAAGGAACAAACTGGCCGCCGCAAAGTGTCGCAACAGGAGACGAGAGCTAACGGACAAACTCCAGGCTGTACGTAACCAGTCTGTTTCCGTCATTTACTGCTGACAGAGGTGATGAAATTGGGCACAAAAGTTCCTGATTTCATCATCCTACTGTATAAAGTCCTGTATTACGGTATTATAGTACCATTCTTTTGCATATTCAAGTCAGAGGTCAGGCAGTGCTTTGTTTTTTTGTTTTTTTTCGCATACATTTTAAAATGTATGAAATTCCACAGTGAAAAAGAAAAAAGCGAAATTAAAAAAATTACAAAAATAATACAAAAAAGTATAACAAAGACTTTGATCTCAGTGGGTTGTTCTCCGTGCAACCTGCAATCTAAATACATATTTGGAGGACCCAAAGGAAACCAACACCAATACTGGAGGGTCCACAAAGTTTTCATGCAAAATATGGGGGGTAGGCTGTTCTGGCGGGTGAACAGACCGCTGGATCCGTGCTGCCGCAGGTGCACGTGTGGAGCCGGAACTACGCTCCGGCCTCATTCACTGTAATGGGGACGGGCCACGGATCCGGCCGCAGCACGACAAACCACGCCAAGAGGCGGCCGGAACAAAAGTACAACATGTACTTTTGTTCCGGCCGCCTCTCGGTGGAGTCCCCTGACGCAGCTGTGAAAGTACCCTAATAGGGCTCATGTAGAGTTCCCCAACAGTTTGTACTGTAGTATATGGCACTTTGCTTTGTGCATCCAAATTAAAGAGGTTATCCCATGAATAATGTAAAAAATGAAAATTGGACATCATATAGTCCATGACAATACCTTTCTAATAAACCTAGAACCAGCCCTGTACCTCACATGGATCCAGAGATCTCCACATTCATTGTTCTGCTAGATTTATATCAAGCTGACAGCTCAAGGGGAGTGTCTTTTTCACTGCAGCTCAGGGGGCGTGTCTCAGCTCTCCCTATCACAGCTCAGGGGGCTGTCTCAGCTCTCCCTATCACAGCTCAGGGGGTGTGTCTCAGCTCTCCCTATCACATTTCAGGGTGCGTGTCTCAGCTCTCCCTATCACAGCTCAGGGGGCTTGTCTCAGCTCTTCTTATCACAGCTCAGGGGGCATGTCTCAGCTCTCCCTATCACAGCTCAGGGGGCGTGTCTCAGCTCTTCCTATCACAGCTCAGGGGGCGTGTCTCAGCTCTTCCTATCACAGCTCAGGAGGCGTGTCTCAGCTCTTCCCTATCACAGCTCAGGGGCGTGTCTCAGCTCTCCCTATCACAGCTCAGGGGGCGTGTCTCAGCTCTCCCTATCACAGCTCAGGGGGCATGTCTCATCTCTCCCTATCACAGCTCAGGAGACAGTTGACAGATGAAACTGAGCATGTGTGGCCTTCTAAGTAAGCAGGTCAAAGAAATAAGAAATTAAGTGGTGCTATACAGATACATTTTACTAAATAATTCAGTAGCTATACACATTTTTTAATTACATGCAATTACAAAAGTATTCAGATCCAGGTGCTGGTTTGAAAACCGTAGAATATTTTTCGTGGGACAACCCCTTTAATAGGAAAGAATATTCTTAAAGGGGTTTCCAGGTGAACCAGACTTTAGAAAAAAAACTTTGTTCTATGGATGTCTGGTCTTTAGGACCATGATACCGAAACCAAAGGGTGTGCGTCCCCTGCGCTTGGTTGAGAGGTGAAGAATGGGAGTTGAATGAGATTAGGACCTCTCCCCCCCCCCCCCTATAGATCTCAGTGAAGGCTTATTGTTATTGGGTTGCCACATGACCTAGTTCTTTGAACCCCTGGTGGCCCCAACAGCTAGACTCCCATTGGTCAAACCTCCATGGCGTGTCTATACGTCTCGAAATGCCAGGGTCTAGGTTGTCAGACTCCCATAAATCAGTGTTCCTGTGGCTCTCATCCTCTTCGCTTTGTCCAAGTGTCAGGTTGAAGGGGCACAGAGCTTTGTTCTAGCAACTAGAGGGGTCCTCAGCACCTAAACATGTCTCCATGACTTCAGAACATAGAAGGAACTTATGGAGAAACGCTTAGAATGTGAATTTAGTTCCGCACTCTCATCATTCGCTTGGAAAAAAAAAAAACTTTATTAAATTCAGTTCTCCTCGTTTTTGGTTTCAGGAAACTGAGAAACTGGAACAAGAAAAATCTGGTCTACAGAAAGAGATAGCGGAGCTGCAAAAGGAGAAGGATAAACTGGAGTTCATGCTGGTTGCCCACACGCCCATGTGTAAAATCCAAACTGAGGATCGGATCAACCCCACCCACAACGCTCACATTGTCCGTTCCATGATGGCAAGTCGAGTGGTGGTCAAAACGGAGCCCATTGACGAGGACCTCGGGACGTCCTCGATCGCCCCCAGTGACAAAACACAAAGGTCTGTGATTAAACCGATCAGCATTGGTGGAAACTTCTTCAACGAGGAACCTCTCAACACGCCTGTGGTGATGTCTTCAACACCTCCGAGCACTCCGAACGCCCCCAACCTCGTCTTCACCTACCCAAGTGTGTTGGATCCAGAGTCGTCGACCTCTCCTTCGGAGTCTTGCTCTAAGGCCCATCGTCGGAGCAGCAGCAGCGGGGACCAATCTTCTGATTCCTTGAACTCCCCCACCCTGCTGGCCTTGTAACAACTGCTACAAAAGGAGTGACTTTTTACCGTACATATCAGGAGATGTCTAGGTGGGTAGACAGCTGGTGGCAGGCGCTTCCCAACTGTGGACACGTTGTGTATCGTTGAAATCTCATAACTGGATCTTACACTTCAGACGCTTCAGTGCAGCTTTGACTTTCTCGGGTTGTTGGAAGAGGCTGCATAACAAGCACAAGTTCATCCGCCATTGTTCGTAGTGTCGAATCCCCGGCTGGGCCCAGACGGGATTAAATTATTTCCAGCCTTGTGGCTCCCAGGACATTTCATCCAGTCTTAATGGTCGATGATTACTGTCTTTATCCACCCCTCCCCCTCCCACATCCCCTTTTTATTCTGGGCACTTTAAGGGTTTATCTATTTAAGGACTTTTGGTCTTCACTGGATGAAGGTACAGAAATGTTTTTGTCTTTTTCGGATCTATATATATATTTTTTTTCTTTTTTTTTTTGCCTTGTGTTGAAGCCGTTCCAAGGCCTTTCTGATGTAACTACGAAAAAAAATTAAAAAATAAAGGAACAAAACAGCCATGGAAAAATGTTGGTTGCACCCAGTCATTATGGGAGAAGACGGCGTTACCAGCAGATATTAAACACCACGCCAAAGACAGTCCCGGGACGCCGTGTTCTGGTAAACTGCTTGGATAATAAGGATTTGGCAGCGTGCGATAGAAAATGGTCTGAGAAAGGAAAAAAAAAATCAAAAACTTGGCAATACAACAAACCCTTGTGCCTTCTGAATGAGCGCGCTCAGAACAGTGCACCGCTGACGCTCTATTCTGGGATTTCTTGTCATCTTTGTGTAATTGCAGTTTGATTGGTCGTAGCCTGTAACATCTCACCATGTCGCCGCGTGACTTCTCCTCCTACTACAACCATATTCAATATTGCGTAAATGTTCAGAGCCGTGCGAAAGTCCTCTGTATGAAAGAGTTCCCCACAGGGGTGCCGGTATAAAGAGGGGCAGTGGAAGTAATCACCCCCTGACCCTTGCGCCGCGAGAAGACACCAGTATTATAAATAGCACATGGGGGTATTAGATTTTGCACTGGGGCCCCGGGGCTTCATGTTACGCCTCTGTTTCCACAAAGAAAATGGCTGCCTTTACAGGTTACAGTACCTCTCCCAATAGGTAAAGATTGATGATGGCGCCCGATAAAAGGGAACCTATAGGAATAGTTCTGGTAACTCTCAGGAGCTTGCAACAGTTGCCTTGGTTTATATCCGCCATAACTTAAAGGGGTTGTCCAGGATTGGATAAAACATGTCTGCCTTCTACCAGAAACAGCAGCACTGCTGTCCTCAGGTTGTGTGTGGTATTGCAGCTCTCACTTTTACGGAGCCTGCCTTGTAAATTTGAGGATTTTTCGGTGGTGTCCGACATTCAGAATCCCCACTGGCCAGCTGGCATCGTCTCTGTAACTGATGAACAGTCAGGACTGCTGCTATGCCAGACACAACCTCTGGACAGGTGTGGCGCTGTTTTCACAGGAAGCAGCCATGTTTTTTTTTATGGCCCCTTGAAATATCCCTGAAATGTTTACAGTACGTAGTTGTGTACCCATTTCTACATTCCTTGGTGGAAGATATTTTACATACATTTAAAAAAAAAAATGGAGTTCATTTTGTAAACTGCCCTCACAGTACGGTATGTCTTTTGATTCCAGGGTCAGGTGAATGGAAACTTGATGCCAATTCAGTGGTTTTTTTCATTTTTGCATTGTATTGCCATATTATGGCGCATAGGTTTGTGCAGGTGGTCTTACATAAAACTGCGCAGCCATGTTAAGCACTAGTTTCCCCTTCAACATTAATAGTGACCATGATATATTTCCCTTTTATCACTGAGACTTTTAGTAAATGTCACTGTTTATGATCTCTAGGATAGTAGTTTCTCGCAGTAAAGCACTTGAGGCCTACATGGTTACCATAGAAACACAGCCTGGCAGCAGTAGAGGGTCCTCATTTATCAAGACTGTAACAGGAAGACAGTCTCCCGTATCAAACAATCAGAGCCCAGCTTTCATTTCTAAATCTGCTCTGGAAAAATGAAAGCCAGGCTCTGATTGGTTGTTATGGGCAACAAAGACCGTTTTGATGAATCAGGCCTCAAGGCCTCATTCAGACGGCACATGGCTGCCACTCTTAATTCTTTTTGGCTCCACTAAATTAAATGTAGATCACTGTAGGGTTCTTTGGAGATCCGGAAACTATGAGAATCACATTCCAGCTGTCTGCAATGAGGCCTAGGACTGTGTCTGAGGAAATGGTGGCCTTGTTGCGCATAGCAACAGTAGCTTACTTTCATGTTTTTCCATGGCATCTCAAAAAGGGAAGCCAAGGTTTTTACATAAATGTAGAAGAATTAAAATCAAATGAGGTCCAATGGCGGTACCGCTCAGGAAAAAACAAATGTTTTCATACTTTTCAACATAGCAGTTGGTAAATTCGGAGCATGAATGCCTCAAACCTGCCAGGGACTGTAATTTATGGTTGCGGCTTACATAAGCCCTGCCCGTTTTTGGCCTAGGAGAGCCTAAATTTTCCAGGACCATCTCTGAAAATTACGGACAGTCCTTGCAAAATTCAAGACTGTTGACAACTGAAAGTTAGAACAGATTCCCTCATAATCTTCTATTTATTCCTAATTTTTGGCTATAAATAATTTATCTTCTATTTTTCAGTCTTCTGTTCACTATGACTGTGTCTAGGTACTGAAATCTCTGCCTTCACCAAACTCCTCCCCCAAGGAGCGGTGGCCGCAGCAGCCATTTTGCGTCACCCCTCCCATAGATCGCATATCCAGCCATTTTAGGTTCTGCTCCATACCTACTGCCGCCATTTTGTGCCTAGGTGATAGGTGCCCTTTACCTAATCCACGAGATTATAATCTATACAAAACAAAGCCATAAATCTAGTTTTTTTTTATTCACTCGGTGGAGTTTTTGTCGCCGCGATTTTTATCATCACATAGCCGCAAGAGTGCGGGCTGATCCTGATGGGTTAATTTACAGTGAATATTTTTCACTGGACAGAATTTAAGATTCAGGTGAATTTTAATAAATTTTACAGTTTTGTATACAAGGACTTGGGGGTCATGAACACTATGAATTTTCAGAGTGAAATTTTATTAATTGTAAAAGGCGGAGTCACCTTAATTACATAGGGAATGACGGATTCACACAGGGAGACTGGCGTGGTTCTGAAATGTGCTGGATTTGTTTTTGGCTTTTTTCTCTTTTTTTGTTTTTTGTTTAGCTTGTTCACTATGATATATATTTCAGCCATCTAGTGAAGATCCAGACATTAGTAACCCTTGTCACTCATATTTTCTTATCTACAATAGACCCCACCACTGGGAATGCCCCCTAAACAGCACTGGACTGTCTATTCATGGGTGGGGCCTACTCAAGCTACACCCATTTTATTATTATTATTTTTTTAAACTCTGCATAAAAGCAGAACCGTCTACCCTACTCTTTTTGAAATACTTTCTGGTTTTTACAGTCGCCCTCGTGATTTTTCCATTTTCATCTTTAAAAAATCTAAGAAATGTCCCCCCTCCCCTCCCTCAGTATTCTCCCCCTGATTTATCTCAATCCTTCAGTTTTTCCATATAATAAAACGAGCATAAATTACTCAATGGCAATAGCAAAAAAAAGTAGAAAAAAATATCTTGCAGTTGCAGGCCGGCGGCCATTTTGTCCACTATTCATAACCCACCTCTCCATATTCTTTTTTTTTTTTTTATTTGTTCTGGGAGCCTTTTTTATTGTATTTTATGTCTTATTTATTTAAAAATGTTTACAAGTTTGGGATTTTTCTGTCTAGAAGCATTACACAAAAAATCCACAATGGGGCTCGTATCGGCCAGAAAAATGGCATCCTATGTGGGTCATTTAAACCTAAGGCACCACTTTCTATCGAGGACCAGGTTTCGACCTGGTTTTTAGGGGGCGTGGTTTCTACAGTTGCCATATTTGGGCAATTTAAAAGAATTGTCCAGACTACAAAAACATGGCTGCTTTCTTCAAAAAACAGTTTCACGCCTGACCACCGGTGCTGTGTATTATTGCAGCTCAGCCTCAATATCACAACTCATGGACAGGGGTGACTCTATATTTGGAAGAAAGCAGCCATGTTTTTTCCAGTCCTGAACAATCCCTTTAAGGGCCATACAAAGTCTTTGATACCTGATCACCATTGTAGGTACATTTGATTCCTGAGGCATTGGAGGATCCCGATGTCTCCTGCACTAAGATTTGTCTTAAGTAACTGGTTTGAACTCTTGGCCTCCGGTCGTCACATGATTGGGCCTGGCCAATCACATGGCAATCCTCAACTCCCTCCCTCCCTTATAAAGCTTGGTGTCTGAACCACCTTGTCGTCTTACAGTAAATTAGTTTATATTAGGGAGCCTTCTACCTTGTCAGGTACCTAAGCAATTTAAAGGGCACTTCCAGTCAAGTTCAACAGTTCTCCTACCTGTAGATACACACTCTTGTCCATAGGGGGGCAGTGTTATGCTGAGTGTTAGATGGCTAAATGTGGTCAAAACCACTTTTGCCAGCCAGAGCAGTTGTTCCTTCCTGCCCCACTAATCTTGACAGCTCATACAATGTATTACTCACCAGGGGGCGACAATGAGTAAAGGAAAAGGCTCCTCCCATTGTAAAGAGACTATAAAATCCGTGCTCCAGCTTCAGACATGATCTAAAGGAGCTTCAAATGAAAAATTAAAGGGATATTCTAGAATAAAATTTCTAATAAGAAGCTGAGGACTGATTTCTGTATGTCTGATATAAATTTTGAGTGTGACTGGAACTGCCCTTTAAGTCATGACGAATGGCAATTTAGACTGCCAGTGCGTGCTACTATCACTACAATAGTCTGATAGCTTTGGTAAGTTCAAAGTTGAAATCTGTGGGTCTGCCACCGGGAGCGTGACCACGGCTGAGCAGCCATGACGCCGCTATGGGGCCCCCACAGAGATTTGGGGGTCTGAGCAGTAATACGACCCTAAGTGACCTTGTGAGATGCAGATGGTTGGCGTTTTAATGGTATCTGCTTATCGTAGGACACGGCGAACGCTTCGTAGAGTAAAATGCGTACAGTCGTCTTGAGCGCTTGTGTTTTCTGCCATGTTGGATAAAAGCCTTTGACATTCCTAGATGGGGTGTTGTGCCAGAGCGAGCTAACGTACTGCGGGTCAGTGTGTGCGCGCCACATATACAATGTACAGAGCTCGTGTCCAATCAAGTGCCAGCTTTCTTGTGTACATATATTTTTATATCTAGATGTTCGATGGCGCCGGTAGTGCTGCCCCCTAGAGGATGACTAGAGCTGTGTATGTGGAGCAGTCGTTTTCTCTTTTGTACCCCCTCTCGCCCCTTCCCTCCCCCTTTTTCGTGTACTGGAAAAAGGATGAGACCCCCGTTTTGTGTGAGCAGATCACCTGTAGTACTTTGATGGATTGTGTGGGTTCGTTCACTGCTTGCAGTTCAGCAGATATTTTTTTTCTTTTATTTATCGGATGTTAAAAATAAAAAAATGTTGTATTTTGAAAATAAAATTGTTGTCATTTTTGCTTATAATTTGTTACCGGGTCTCAGAAATCATAGGCTTAGGTACGTCACCACATCTGACAGTATCACAAATGACAGGCTTAGATACGTCATCTACCCTGACAGTATCACAAATGACAGGCTTAGATACGTCAGCTCATCTGACAGTATCACAAATTACAGGCTTAGATACATCAGCTCATCTGACAGTATCACAAATGACAGGCTTAGATACATCATCTACCCTGACAGTATCACAAATGACAGGCTTAGATACGTCAGCTCATCTGACAGTATCACAAATGACAGGCTTAGATACGTCAGCTCATCTGACAGTATCACAAATGACAGGCTTAGATACATCATCTACCCTGACAGTATCACAAATGACAGGCTTAGATACGTCAGCTCATCTGACAGTATCACAAATGACAGGCTTAGATACGTCAGCTCATCTGACAGTATCACAAATGACAGGCTTAGATACGTCATCTACCCTGACAGTATCACAAATGACAGGCTTAGATACGTCAGCTCATCTGACAGTATCACAAATGACAGGCTTAGATACGTCATCTACCCTGACAGTATCACAAATGACAGGCTTAGATACGTCAGCTCATCTGACAGTATCACAAATGACAGGCTTAGATACGTCATCTACCCTGACAGTATCACAAATGACAGGCTTAGATATGTCAGCTCATCAGACAGCATCACAAATGACAGGCTTAGATACGTCATCTACCCTGACAGTATCACAAATGACAGGCTTAGATACGTCAGCTCATCAGACAGCATCACAAATGACAGGCTTAGGTACGTCACCACATCAGACAGCATCACAAATGACAGGCTTAGGTACGTCAGCTCATCTGACAGTATTACAAATCGCAGGCTTAGATAAGAAAGCTCAAAAATGACAGACTTGGGTACGTCATCTGCCCTGACAGCATCACAAACGATAGGCTTAGGTGCGTCAGCACATCTGACAGTATCATAAATGACAGGCTTAGATACATCAGCTCATCTGAGAGTATCACAAATGACAAGCTTAGATACATCAGCTCATCTGAGAGTATCACAAATGACAGGCTTAGGTACAAATACTAACAAATGACACACTTAGGTACGTCAGCCCATCTGACTGAATCACAAATGACAGGCTTAGGTACATCAGCTCATCTGACAGTATCACAGAGAAGGCTCTTTGTCCTTACTTCTTCTAAGCTCAAATATTGAAGAGTAGCACACATGATAGGATTAGATACACCTCTCAGCAGAACACAATATACATGATGGGCCTAGATACATAGGTTCAGCAGACAGTATCACACGTGGAGTAATTTAGCGGACAGTATTGCAGTGGCAGGGTTTGAGGAACTCAAGTGCAAAACAATACAGGCGGTGCACTGAGCTGGCTTCATCAGTCTGCTCCCTGTCAGAAGAAGGTTTCATGCTGAGGAAAGGACTGAGCTAGCTGTCCCTCTCTCAGAAGACTGAGGTGTCACAGCTCATTTGGGAGGCAGGATATCCCAATCCTGACATCTTCTGGTCACTCATGCAGTCTTTCCTACTAAACGCTGGTTCCTATCTGCAGACCTCTAAAGGCTCTAACTGCTCTACTTTTATACCAACGTACTCGCAACCATGTAGGGGTGAAGCTGGAGAAACACAGCCTAAACAGAAACAATGTTGAATTTCAAGGCTGCCATAGAGATGTATGGGGCCTCAATACAAGTCAATGGGAATGACTAGGCAGTTTCCAGACATAAACAACCATCTGACAGAGCTAAACCAGACAGTTAAAAGTTCATTGTGTCTGGTTTTTCCCTCCAAAACTTTGTTCTGCATAGTCCCTTAGGCCCCTTTCACACGAGCGTGCGCAGTGGACTGGCAGCGTGTGTCAGCGAGAGCACCCGTCCTGACCTCCCAGCACTGACGGGGTTGCATATTATATTGATTGATATAGCGATGTAACCCTTAGAGGTCTGGAATGCACTGTATAACACTGACAATCTCGATTATCATTTTCAACGTCCCTTTTCGGCTTGGACATATCCTTATCTTCACCCCTGCGGCTCCCCTGACATGAGCATCAGAGCGTTTCATGCTCCAATGCCCTCCCTTGCCCTGCGCTGTAGTGCAGGGCAAGGACTTTTTTTGTTTACCTTGGCATACTGTTAGGCTTCCACCCAGCAGTGTTCCCAGTGACATCATCGGCTCTGATGAGCCGTCCTTAGCGCTGCTCTAGCCGTTCTACAAGTCCGCCCATTAGTGCTGATGACATCACCGGGCTCACTGCTAGGTGGAAGCCTCCACCTAGCAGTCCCTATGGAGAGCCCGGTTCGTCACCGAAACTCCTAAAAATGCCTTTGCCCTGCACGATTCAGCGCAGGGCAAAGGAGAGCATTGGAGCATGAAATGCTCTGATCCTTATATCAGGGCGGGTGCCTGGGTGAAATTGTGGGTATGTCCGGGGCTCTTTAAATCTACACTGGCAGGGAAGCCTACGAAAAATGTTATCCCCAGTTGTCCTCTTGCTCTAATCTGAAGGAGAACCTGGCAGTAAGTGTTCATCTTCCCTGCAGCGCCACCACAGGTGAAATGAAACATTACACGGTGTCCATTTATATGAATGGGTTGTGTGTGTAATAAAGGACAGGACGGGTCCTCCAGAGCGAGAGACACTCTTTGTAGCCCTCTAGGAACCCCTTCCTCCATTCACTTCAAATAAGGTATCTGAAAATTGGGCTCCCCGACCACACGCCCCATTAATGACATTTTACAAGCCTTCAGTCCGCTGTGGGTCACAAATTATACTATAAAATATTTATGGGTGTTTTTGTGTTCTGCAAACACCCAGCCATAAATGATGAGAACATTTACCAGCCCCCACACCGCTCATTATTCGCACTGCCCTGTGAGGGGGCGGGGCTAAGGATTTACGGTCAGGATTTCATTAGTGGTAGATTTGGTAACAGGGCGATTAGTCTGAACCGGGTAACCACAGAGCAGACGCGACCACCATTCAGCTGTTCTGAGTAGGTTCAATGTAGGTTGTCAATGTGACAACCCTTCCAGGAAAGAGACGTCGCGTCCTGTCATCCCCTGCAGTCGAGGCCGGGCACGTTTTGTAGCTGCTGCTTCCTTCACACTTTTTAATAAGATGATTCATAGCTTTATTGCTGCAAGAAATCTTAACTGTACGGATCGTCTCCACCCGATGCACAGTTATATATGGCTGGCGTCCGCAACGAAAGCCCTATGTGATGTTATAATCAGTGACGTGCCTCACAGAGAGAGAGAGCCCTGGACTACTGTGGGGCCTGTGATAGAAGAGTGCCTGGAGATGTTTCAATGATATTGTTACAATAACTACCTGCAGCCACCACTAGGGGGAGCTCACCACACAGATTTACTCAGCTGCCGTTGAGTTTAATACTAGGTGAATGCATCCATAGTGGTGGCTGAATTATAGGAATTTACCAAGTCAAAAGATCTGAGCTCATCCATACAGAGGTACTGTATCAGGAAACTAAATGGAATCCTTCCCAGCACAGAGCTGTACTATTAAGGCTCTGCAGTAAGTAAGTTACTAGGGTTGTCATATCAACATATTCTGTATTATACTGCAGAGCTGCACTCACTATTCTGCTGGTGCAGTCACTGTGTACATACATGACTTATCCTGTACTTATCCTGAGTTACATCCTGTATTATACTCCAGAGCTGCACTCACTATTCTGCTGGTGGAGTCACTGTGTACATACATTACTTATCCTGTACTGATCCTGAGTTACATCCTGTATTATATTCCAGAGCTGCACTCACTATTCTGCTGGTGCAGTCACTGTGTACATACATTACATTACTTATCCTGTACTGATCCTGAGTTACATTCTGTATTATACTCCAGAGCTGCACTCACTATTCTGCTGGTGCAGTCACTGTGTACATACATTACTTATCCTGTACTGATCCTGAGTTACATCCTGTATTATACTCCAGAGCTGCACTCACTATTCTGCTGGTGCAGTCACTGTACATACATTACTTATCCTGTACTGCTCCTGAGTTACATCCTGTATTATACTCCAGAGCTGCACTCACTATTCTGCTGGTGCAGTCACTGTGTACATACATTACTTATCCTGAGTTACATCCTGTATTATACTCCAGAGCTGCACTCACTATTCTGCTGGTGGGGTCACTGTGTACATTACATTACTTATCCTGTACTGATCCTGAGTTACATCCTGTATTATACTCCAGAGCTGCACTCACTATTCTGCTGGTGCAGTCACTGTGTACATACATTACTTATCCTGTACTGATCCTGAGTTACATCCTGTATTATACTCCAGAGCTGCACTCACTATTCTGCTGGTGCAGTCACTGTACATACATTACTTATCCTGTACTGCTCCTGAGTTACATCCTGTATTATACTCCAGAGCTGCACTCACTATTCTGCTGGTGCAGTCACTGTGTACATACATTACATTACTTATCCTGTACTGATCCTGAGTTACATCCTGTATTATACTCCAGAGCTGCACTCACTATTCTGCTGGTGCAGTCACTGTACATTAAATTACTTATCCTGTACTGCTCCTGAGTTACATCCTGTATTATACTCCAGAGCTGCACTCACTATTCTGCTGGTGCAGTCACTGTGTACATACATTACTTATCCTGAGTTACATCCTGTATTATACTCCAGAGCTGCACTCACTATTCTGCTGGTGCAGTCACTGTACATACATTACTTATCCTGTACTGATCCTGAGTTACATCCTGTATTATACTCCAGAGCTGCACTCACTATTCTGCTGGTGCAGTCACTGTGTACATACAATACTTATCCTGAGTTACATCCTGTATTATACTCCAGAGCTGCACTCACTATTCTGCTGGTGTAGTCACTGTGTACATACATTACTTATCCTGTACTGATCCTGAGTTACATCCTGTATTATACTCCAGAGCTGCACTCACTATTCTGCTGGTGGAGTCACTGTGTACATACATTACTTATCCTGTACTGATCCTGAGTTACATCCTGTATTATACTCCAGAGCTGCACTCACTATTCTGCTGGTGCAGTCACTGTGTACATACATTACTTATCCTGTACTGATCCTGAGTTACATCCTGTATTATACTCCAGAGCTGCACTCACTATTCTGCTGGTGGAGTCACTGTGTACATACATTACTTATCCTGTACTGATCCTGAGTTACATCCTGTATTATACTCCAGAGCTGCACTCACTATTCTGCTGGTGCAGTCACTGTGTACATACATTACATTACTTATCCTGAGTTACATACTGTATTATACTCCAGAGCTGCACTCACTATTCTGCTGGTGCAGTCACTGTGTACATACATTACATTACTTATCCTGAGTTATATCCTGTATTATACTCCAGAGCTGCACTCACTATTCTGCTGGTGGAGTCACTGTGTACATACATTACTTATCCTGTACTGATCCTGAGTTACATCCTGTATTATACTCCAGAGCTGCACTCACTATTCTGCTGGTGCAGTCACTGTGTACATACATTACTTATCCTGTACTGATCCTGAGTTACATCCTGTATTATACTCCAGAGCTGCACTCACTATTCTGCTGGTGCAGTCACTGTGTACATACATTACTTATCCTGTACTGATCCTGAGTTACATCCTGTATTATACTCCAGAGCTGCACTCACTATTCTGCTGGTGCAGTCACTGTATACATACATTACATTACTTATCCTGTACTGATCCTGAGTTACATGCTGTATTATACTCCAGAGCTGCACTCACTATTCTACACTCTCAGTATGTGTCAGTGTCTGGGATTATATCTGTTCTGACAGGCTGGAGCAGATGCAGACAATCACTCAGAAGGTTGGCATATCCCTTTAATAAACAGGACATCGCTTTCAATATCAGTGTCTAATTATAAGCAATGAAATCCTTTATGAGACGGTCAGCTCTCAGAAATCATACATTCAGTATATTGCGGTATATTTATTCATCGGTGTGTACACATCGCCCTCTAGGGATAGAAGCCATACATGGTAAAGAAAAATTACCATGGTGGTTGTTGTATGTTCCAGTGTCAGTATCTGGTGCAGAAAGAAGCTTCCATCCACGGCTGTTTGGGTGGCTGCTCAGAGCACATGAGCCATCTCCGCTAAAGGGGGTGTCGCAGGCACAATGATGTCATTATATTGCACCAGCCTGAGCTAAAACTAAGGACATATAAACTAATTCAGTGGTGAAGCAGAGAACCGTCAGCTCCCTGGGTCACCATCTGCAGTACACCAGACCTGGAGTACGGTAATTCTAAATAGTTATGCATTTTTGTATTGCCGGATCTAGCATTAAGAAATGGTTCTCCCCCCTTGGTAGGAGTGGGACGGTCCTTCTTCCTGCCAGGGTGAACTGAGCGAGGAGAGGAAGCACTCACCTGAGCTCCTGCTCCTAAAGAGAATTCTCCAGGGAGAATTACAGCTAAAGACAGCCTGAAGTAAATCCTTGAGACAACAAACTGCAGAATGAACCGCTACAATCAGCATTAAAGACACTTCTGCGAGGTGAGGGACTACGGCTAAGACATCCATCATCCAGAACATAACCAGACCAGTACAATACGTAGCGCTAAACTGCAGCCAACCAACCTGCCTCCATATTCCCTAAAGGTGCCAGAGAAGATTGCACGTAAAATCAGCTGCTATTGAATGTAGTTGAAGTTCTATGTTGCACTTTTACTTCTGGCCTCATTCTTCAATACTACAAGGAGCAACGGCCTGAGGGAGTAGACCGTGTCACTTTATCAGGGCCACTACCACTCCCATCTTCTACACCAGACTCCTCCAGGGCTCCACCAGGCCAATGCTTTCCCCTGCAGCCGGGGTGATGAAGGGACTGTTAATGCACCTGCTGGAGGACACATAAGGAATGATCATATCCTGGCCTGTGCACTTCCCTCAGCAGTCACCATGATGTCACTTCATCACCCTGCTGCTGGGGAGAGCAGAATGAGCCCCATTTGCCAGAAAAATGGGGAAGGCGAGTGTTATTTTTATTTTATTAACAGGGCAGGCTTCATTTTTGGAAGGGGGCCACTAAGGGGGGCAGCGGAGCAGCATTATTGTCAGGGGGCACTAAGGGGGCATTCTACTGTGTGTGTGGAGCACAAAGGAGGCACAACCAGGGCTGTTTCTGCCATGAGGCTAGATGAGCATCTCACCTCACATAGCAGCCGACCTGCTTCTGGGAGGGGGCAGCAGTCTACAGCGGGTTATGGGAGCCTCTGGAACGGATATGAAATGAATGTTTTTTGTTTTAACATCAGCACTACCGGGGGGTGGATGGAGCATTATATAATGGCACTACAGAGAGGGGAGTGGCCGGGGAGCTTTATATACTGATACTGCAGGGGAAACATTATATATATATATGTACAGTGCCTTGTGCAAGTATTCGGCCCCCTGGAACTTTTCAACCTTTTGCCACATTTCAGGCTTCACACAAAAAGATAGAACATTTTACATTTTTGGTGAAGAATCAACAAGTGGTCACAATTGTGAAGTGGAACGAAATTTATTGGATCATTTAAACTTTTTTGTAATAATAAAACTGAAAAGTGGGGCGTGCAAAATTATTCTTCCCCCTTGCATTAATACTTTGCTGCGATTCCAGCTGTGGTCTCTTGGGGGATGTCTCTATCAGTTTTGCACATCTAGAGACTGAATTCTTGCCCATTCTTCCTCTTTGAGGTTGGATGGAGACGTTTGTGAACAGCAGTTTTCAGCTCTTTCCACATCTTCTCCATTGGATTCAGGTCTGGACTGTGACTCGGCCGTTCTAAGACCTGGAGACCTTTATTTTTGAACCATTCCATTGTAGATTTTGCTTTATGTTTGGGATCATTGTCTTGTTGGAAGATAAATCTCCGTCCTAGTCTCAGGTCTTTTCATCCAGAATGGTCCTGTATTTGGCTCCATCCATCATCTTCCCTGTCCCTGCTGATGAAAAGCCCAAACCATGATGCTGCCCCCACCATGTCTGACAGTGGGACGGTGTGTTCAGGGGGATGAGCTGTGTTGCTTTTACACCAAACATATCGTTTTGCATTGTTTCCAAAAAGTCTGATTTTGGTTTCCTCTGAGCAGAGCCCCTTCTTCCACATGTTTGGTGTCTCCCAGGGGCTTGTGGCAAACTGTAAACCAGACTTTTTATGGATATCTTTGAGAAATGGCTTTCTTCTTGCCGCTCTTCCATAAAGGGCAGATTTGTGAAGTGTTGGACTGATTGTTGTCCTATGGACAGACTCTCCCACCTCAGCTGTAGATCTCTGCAGTTCATCCAGAGTGATCATGGGCCTCTTGGCTCCATCTCTGATCAGTCTTCTCCTTGTTTAGAGGGACGGCCGGGTCTTGGTAGATTTGCAGTGGTCTGATACTCCTTCCATTTCAATATGACGCTTGCACAGGGCTCCTTGGGATGTTTAAAGCTTGGGAAATCTTTTGGTATCCAAATCCGGCTTTAAACTTCTCCACAACAGTATCAGGACCTGCCTGGTGTGTTCCTTGGTCTTCATGATGCAGAACCCTGAGACTATCACAGAGCAGGTGCATTTATACGGAGACTTGATTACACACAGGTGGATTCTATGTATCTTCATCAGTCATTTAGGACGACATTGGATCATTCAGAGATCAGAGATCAACTTCTGGAGTGAAGGGAAATGGGACGAATAATTTTGCACGAACAACTTTTCAGTTTTATTATTACAAAAAAAGTTTAAATGATCCAATAAATTTTGTTCCACTTCACAATTGTGACCACTTGTTGTTGATTCTTCACAAAAATGTAAAATGTTCTATCTTTTTGTTTGAAGCCTGAAATGTGGCAAAAGGTTGAAAAGTTCCAGGGGTCGAATACTTTTGCAAGGCACTGTATTGTGTATTACATAACTTTTATTATTTTATTTTAGCAGAAAGATTAAAAAAAACAGTAATTTTTACATTATTTTGTGTAATTTATTTACGGCGTTCCCTGTGTGGTATAAGTCACATAATTTTATTGTGTGGGTCAGTACAATGATGATAATGCAACATTTCTATATATTTTTACTATTTTTCCTTTTCTCCTCCAGACTGTCAGGGAGGGGGGCGGCTGCTTTAGCTGCTCTTATCTCTGGTTTGGTACCAGCTAGAAATATGAAATGTTTGAAAGGTGACATTCCAAGCTTTCAAACAATGCCAGAATGACAGAAATATCTTCACTACATGGGAAGATATCACTGTTACAAATCGGGGTGCACTGAATGCAACTGAAATGAAAAGTAGGTTTTACCCGTGATAATTCCTGGCTCGATTTCTAACAGTGATATCTCCTGTCTGGCTTGGACTAATGCTGTCATTTTGGTCTTGGAATGCCAGCTTTCAAACAAGACCAGTTGCATGCTTCTCCCCCTCCACTTTCTGCCCCGAGCCCAGTGATGGTCGTGCTTTCACACTATAGGAAAATGTGCTGCCATCTCTGGAGGCTGGGACCGTGGGATGGCACATAGAAACGCATGCGCAGCAGCTCCAGTCCCGGTCACCTTGTATCTGCTCTGCAGTGGTGGACATAACCCCTGGAAACGAGCAGTGTATAATGTGATGCTTTGTATTAACTTCCTCTACATCATAAATGCTATTTGCTGAAGTGACAGAACCCCTTTAAAATGCCACGTGATGTTACTCTAATAAAGTTTATTGCAATGTTTCACATTCGACGTGGATTTGGGTGTGAATTTTGCGCCCATAAACTCTGCCTAAAATGCTTGCAAATAATTTCCATTGATTTTAACAGGAAAACTGCTTGTTTTAAAAAGCACCGAAAAAAGAAGTGACGTTCACTCTTGGTGTGGATTAAGTGTCGAGTCCTTAACCAAACTTTCCATTAAAATGGGCAGGATAAAAAACCACATCAAAAAGTAGAATAAAAACGACATCCAAAAAAAAACAAAACATTAATCCTGAAGAAGATTCTGCATCAGTCTATTTTAAGCACATAAAAAAAACTTAGGGGGCCATTTATCAAACTGGGGTAAAGTAGAACTGGATAGTTGCCCATAGCAACCAATCAGATTCTATCTTTCATTTTGGACAGCTCCTTGGGAAAATGAAAGGTGGAATCTGATTGGTTGTTATGGGAAACTAAACCAGTTCTACTTTACACCAGTTTGATAAATGACCCCCTAGTGTTACCATGTATTTTGCTGGGACTGCCCCTTTAAAGGAGAGGATATCAAGGATCAGAGGCCCACTCTCTTCACTGGGCTCAGGGTAGCCGTCCCCCCAACCCCATGTTCCCCAATAGCTACCTCTACCTCTGTGCTGGGGTGAGGACAGTTTACAGTACTCTGCATCTTCTTATTTACATGGTTTGGCTGTTCTTTCTTACAACCAGAAGGTGGAGCTATAACAATTCTAACCAAACACCAAAGAGTATTGACCTGAATATGACAAAGATTTCCAACTTTCTAACAGACTTCGTGATAAAAGTAAGTTTTTAGTACTTATTAAAAATCTCTACTGGCTGTCCGTGAATAGGAATATCCAGAGGCTGAAAACCTGCAGAAACCTAATGTACCTCACATTACAGTAGATATATTCTTGTACATAGGAGGAGGTACTATAGTAGTAATATTCTTGTACACAACAGCAGTATTATAGTAGTTACATTCTTGTACATAGGAGGCAGTATTATACTAGTTATATTCTTGTACATAGGAGCAGTATTATAGTAGTTATATTCCTGTACATAGGAGCAGTATTATAGTCGTTATATTCTTGTACATAGGAGGCAGTATTATAGTAGTTATATTCTTGTACATAGGAGCAGTATTATAGTAGTTATATTCTTGTACATAGGAGCAGTATTATAGTAGTTATATTCTTGTACATAGGAGCAGTATTATAGTAGTTATATTCTTGTACATAGGAGCAGTATTATAGTAGTTATATTCTTGTACATAGGAGCAGTATTATAGTAGTAGTTATATTCTTGTACATAGGAGCAGTATTATAGTAGTTATATTCTTGTACATAGGAGCAGTAGTATTATAGTAGTAGTTATATTCTTGTACATAGGAGCAGTATTATAGTAGTTATATTCTTGTACATAGGAGCAGTATTATAGTAGTTTATATTCTTGTACATAGGAGAGTATATAGTAGTTATATTCTTGTACACTAGGAAGCAGTATTATAGTAGTTATATTCTTGTACATAGGGCAGTTTTAGTGTTTATTCTTGTAATAGGGCGTAATTAGTAGTTATATCTTGTACATAGGAGCAGTATTATAGTAGTTATATTCTTGTACATAGGAGCAGTATTATAGTAGTTATATTCTTGTACATAGGAGCAGTAAATTATAGTAGTTATATTCTTGTACATAGGAGCAGTATTATAGTAGTTATATTCTTGTACATAGGAGCAGTATTATAGTAGTTTATTTCTTGTACATAGGAGCAGTATTATAGTAGTTATATTCTTGTACATAGGAGCAGAGTTATATAGTTATATTCTTGTACATAAGGAGCAGTATTATAGTAGTTATATTCTTGTACATAGGAGCAGTATTATAGTAGTTATATTCTTGTACATAGGGCAGTATTATAGTAGTTATATTCTTGTACATAGGTAGAGCAGTATTATAGTAGTTATATTCTTGTACATAGGAGGCAGTATTATAGTAGTTATATTCTTGTACATAGGAGGCAGTATTATAGTAGTAGTTATATTCTTGTACATAGGAGCAGTATTATAGTAGTTATATTCTTGTACATAGGAGCAGTATTATTATAGTAGTTATATTCTTGTACATAGGAGGCAGTATTATTATAGTAGTTATATTCTTGTACATAGGAGGAGCAGTATTATAGTAGTTATATTCTTGTACATAGGAGCAGTATTATAGTAGTTATATTCTTGTACATAGGAGCAGTATTATAGTAGTTATATTCTTGTACATAGGAGCAGTATTATAGTAGTTATATTCTTTGTACATAGGAGCAGTATTATAGTAGTTTATATTCTTGTACATAGGAGCAGTATTATATAGTAGTTATATTCTTGTACATATACATAGGAGCAGTATTATAGTAGTTATATTCTTGTACATAGGAGCAGTATTATAGTAGTTATATATTCTTGTACATAGGAGCAGTATTATAGTAGTTATATTCTTGTACATACAGTATTATATAGGTACATAGGAGCAGTATTATAGTAGTTATATTCTTGTACATAGGAGGCAGTATTATAGTAGTTATATTCTTGTACATAGGAGCAGTATTATATAGTAGTATTATAGTAGTTATATTCTTGTACATAGGAGCAGTATATATAGTAGTTATATTCTTGTACATAGGAGCAGTATTATAGTAGTTATATTCTTGTACATAGGAGCAGTATTATAGTAGTTATATTCTTGTACATAGGAGCATATATTATACATAGTAGGTATAGTAGTTACATAGGATTTATGTATAAAAAAGTAGCATATTTATACTGTATAGGAGCATTATAGTAGTATTATAGTTTTTGTACATTCTGTACAGTATTAGATAGCAGATATTTTAGTAGTTATTATACTAGTTATAGGAGCAGTATTAGTAGTTAATTCTTGATAGTAGTATATAGTAGTTATATTCTTGTACATAGGAGCAGTATTATAGTAGTTATATTCTTGTACATAGGAGCAGTATTATAGTAGTTATATTCTTGTACATAGGAGCAGTATTATAGTAGTTATATTCTTGTACATAGGAGCAGTATTATAGTAGTTATATTCTTGTACATAGGAGCAGTATTATAGTAGTTATATTCTTGTACATAGGAGCAGTATTATAGTAGTTATATTCTTGTACATAGGAGCAGTATTATAGTAGTTATATTCTTGTACATAGGAGCAGTATTATAGTAGTTATATTCTTGTACATAGGAGCAGTATTATAGTAGTTATATTCTTGTACATAGGAGCAGTATTATAGTAGTTATATTCTTGTACATAGGAGCAGTATTATAGTAGTTATATTCTTGTACATAGGAGCAGTATTATAGTAGTTATATTCTTGTACATAGGAGCAGTATTATAGTAGTTATATTCTTGTACATAGGAGCAGTATTATAGTAGTTATATTCTTGTACATAGGAGCAAGAATGCATCATTCTCCTATACCATAGGTAAAGGACATGACAGGACACTATGTAGCACTCACCCCTGTACAGACAACTTTAGGACTTTACATATGTCCATAAACAAACTGGAAAAAATAGAATTCATATTCTATTTTTCTCACTTGTGTAGCTCTGACGTGAGACAAGGACGTTGTGTGGTGATAAGGGCGGCATGTTTGTAAGGACACCATAGCCTTGAAATAAGTTGTTTGGAGCGATAACCCAGATATCTGTGAACGAACAGAGTCATCTCCACTGCAGATAAACAGATCAGATATTAACCCCTCTCTCAAAGTAACATGGTGTTAAAATTGGGTTACATTATGTTGTATAGCAGTGAACTCCAGCCTGTGACACTGCAGTTGATACTACAACTCTCAACATTCCCTGACAGCCACACAAATCTAAGCCTTACAGTCCCAAACTAAGAATGTCATAGAGTACCTGATTAATATGGACATACAGTGCCTTAATATATGGACATACAGGGGATCATTTATTATTAGCCCACGCCCATAATTTTAGACCTGGCGTGAGCAGGTAGAAGTCACAGATAGCAGCGCAGCTAAGGCCCCATTCACATGACCGTATTATTGTGGGTCCGCACGCTCGGAACACACACCGGGCGGCCCCATTTAAAATGCCTAAACTTGTCCGTGTGTGCGGACAAGTATAGGACATGCTTCATTGGAGCCGCGGCACAGAGCTAGCTCCCCGCTCCATAGAGGTGAATGGGGCCGCATCTATTCCGCAATATTGCGGAATAGATACGGCCCCATTCACACGGTTGTGTGAATGGGGCCTAACTTATACGTATTTCAGATTAATAAATGACCCCCACAGTGCCCAAATAATATGGATATACCAGGGGTAGGCAACCTCCGACACTCCAGCTGTTGTGAAACTACAACTCCTATCATGCATATTTCCTGTGCTCTTCTCAGAACTCTCATAGAAATGAATAAGGCATGCTGGGAATTGTAGTTTCACAACAGCTGGAGTGCCGAAGGTTGGTGATCTCTGGGATATACGATACCTAAACATTATGGACACACGGTGCCATACAGGCATACATTATCTAATTATATGGACATACTGTACCTAAATAATATAAACACAGTGGCTAAATATTATAGACATACTGTACTTAAATAATACGGACATACAACACCTAAATAATATGGATATACAGTGCCTAAATAATATAGACAAACAGGTGGTCATGTACTATCCTGAAATACGCAGATGGTGGCGCAGCGGTTAATTGCGCCGCTATCTGCAACTTAGCCCTGCTCGTGCCAGTTCTTAAAATTGTGGGCGTGGTGTGTTTTGGAATAGGGTTAGGTCGGCAGGCCCGTCTCATTCATCATTTTCTATGTCTGTTTTAGGCGTAGAAAACAGTCTAAATGTAAGACAGCAAGTAAACCGTTTTACATTTAGAAGTGGCGCTGGATAGGCTGAAGTTATGAAGAAACCGGCGCCAGCTACGGACGAGGCTTTATTAAGAACGCCGTCTAAAACACAGGTCTTAATAAATGCGCCTCATAGTAAATACAGTGCTGTAGTATCCTGTATGGGTTGTAGCGCTGTATGTAATGTTTTCCAGGTATATCAGTAGGGCTGGAGGAAAGGGGTTAGGTAGAGAAAAGCATCGGAGGGGGGAGGGCGCCGTTTCAATTTTCACCTCAGGAAGCAGAATGGCTAGGTGCGTCCCTACAATATTATAGTAGTTCTATTCTTGTACATAGGTACAGTATTATAGTAGTTATATTCTTATACATAGGAGCAGTATTATAGTAGTTATATTCTTGTACATAGGAGCAGTATTATAGTAGTTATATTCCTGTACATTGGAGGCAGTATTATAGTAGTTATATTCTTGTACATAGGAGCAGTATTATAGTAGTTATATTCTTGTACATAGGAGCAGTATTATAGTAGTTATATTCTTGTACATAGGAGCAGTATTATAGTATTTATATTCTTGTACATAGGAGGCAGTATTATAGTAGTTATATTCTTGTACATAGGAGGCAGTATTATAGTAGTTATATTCTTGTACATACGAGGCAGTATTATAGTAGTTATATTCTTGTACATAGGAGCAGTATTATAGTAGTTATATTCTTGTACATAGGAGCAGTATTATAGTATTTATATTCTTGTACATAGGAGGCAGTATTATAGTAGTTATATTCTTGTACATAGGAGCAGTATTATAGTTATATTCTTATACATAGGAGCAGTATTATAGTAGTTATATTCTTGCACATACGGGCAGTATTATAGTAGTTATATTCTTGTACATAGGAGCAGTATTATAGTAGTTATATTCTTGTACATAGGAGCAGTATTATAGTAGTTATATTCTTGTACATAGGAGCAGTATTATAGTTATATTCTTATACATAGGAGCAGTATTATAATAGTTATATTCTTGTACATAGGAGCAGTATTATAGTAGTTATATTCTTGCACATAGGGGCAGTATTATAGTAGTTATATTCTTGTACATTGGAGCAGTATTATAGTAGTTATATTCTTGTATATAGGAGCAGTATTATAGTAGTTATATTCTTGTACATAGAAGGCAGTATTATAGTTATGTTAGTACAGGTATTTACATGCCTGTTACTATGAAGCACAGAAATAGATTTATAGGTATCATTCATTAAGGATGGGGTTAAAGCTGACTGAAGATTATTTTCCATTGCAGGCAGGTTGCCAAAGTCATAAATCTTTGTGTTTCTCAGATATTGATGTCAGTGATTGAGAATCGATAAGACCCTGAGAAGGCGGCGTATTGATAAAAGTGCAGCAGTGCAATATTTCTCTGAGTGATAATTTTCAATAGATAATTAGCCAAGAAATTGTCATATAGAAATCACTTTTGTGTCACTTTCATTTCAGCTGAAAACATCCATTGTGTCAGGGGTGTAGCTATAGGGTAAGCGACTGCTTTGGGGCCCAAACTCACAAGAAATTTTATTGTCAGGGCCCCCTCACTGTAGTATACAATGGCATTATATACAGAGATATTATAGGAAATGGATGGAGTGGTTGCCGGGCCTCATCTGAGAGCGATCTTGACTCACCACATAACTGGGGGTTTCACGTGAGGAGCACATTGGAAGAAGTTTCTAGGGAGGGCCCCGTTCAAAAATTTGCTGTGGGGCCCGGTCATTTCTAGTTACACTGCACTGTGTATATTGACAGAGTAAGCAATAAAATATGAATTAAATAATTTGTGAATATTCAGTAAAAACAGAAAACTTTTATTTTCTTAGTATTTAATTTTAGCCCTAAAATAATAAAATACAAAAAAGAACATAAGAAAGAATAAATGCTTGAGATTAAATATAATTGATAAATGTATGTAGGTATCCAGCGCCAGTCTCAATGTAAGACAGCTTCCTACAACAGCCGTAGAATATGATGAATGAGATTGGCCTCCTGCTCCGTCCCCTTCCCTGTCCACGTTAGGCCCACTTTTTTTTTTAGACCTGACATTAGCAGGGAAAAGTCGAAGACTACGGCGTAAATAATCTTTGTGCCACAATGTGCGCCAGAAATACATCTAATATGGTTGCATTTCTGGACAGGAAACAACCCCCACAGTGCCCTAATATATGGACATACGGTGGGGGGTCATTTTCTGGCGTATATTTTTGCAGATTGCAGTGCAAAGGTTATTTGCTCCTCAATCTGAAACTTTTTCCCTGCTCACACCAGATCTTTAAAAGCTGGCGTGGCGTGGACGGGGAAGGGGCCGGCTGGCAGGACTGTCTCATTTATCATTTTCTACTCCTGTTTAGAAAAAGTTATTGAAAGTCCTGCGCCTCTTCATTCCTTTAGTAGATCCACTGCCAGCGCAGAGGCTTATTAAGGCCGGTGTCTAAAATGCTGGTCTTAATAAATGACCCCCACAGTGCCTAAATTATATGGATATACAGAGCATAAATAATATGGATACACAGTACCTAAATAATATGGATATACAGTGGCTCTGTAATATGGACATAAATTATCTTACTATATGGATACACAGTACCTAAATAATATGGATACACAGTACCTAAATAATATGGATACACAGTACCTAAATAATATGGATACACAGTACCTAAATAATATGGATACACAGTACCTAAATAATAAGGATACACAGTACCTAAATAATATGGATAAAGAGTACCTAAATAATAAGTATACACGGTACCTAAATAATATGGCTATACAGTACCTAAATAATATGGATACATAGTACCCAAATAATATGGCTATACAGTGCCTCTGTAATATGGAAATATATTATCTTGCTATATGGATATATAGTACCTAAATAATATGGACATACAGTACCTAAATAATACAGATACACAGTACCTAAATAAAAAGCATATACAGTACCTAAATAATATGGATACATAGTACCCAAATAATATGGCTATACAGTGCCTCTGTAATATGGACATATATTATCTTACTATATGGATACACAGTACCTAAATAATTTGGACATACAGTACCTAAATAATATGGATAAACAGTACCTAAATAATATGGATAAACAGTACCTAAATAATAAGGATACACAGTACCTAAATAATATGGATACATAGTACCCAAATAATATGGTTATACAGTGCCTCTGTAATATGGAAATATACTATCTTACTATATGGATACACAGTACCTAAATAATATGGATATACAGTACCTAAATAATAAGGATATACAGTACCTAAATAATAAGGATATACAGTACCTAAATAATATAGATACATAGTACCCAAATAATATGGCTATACAGTGCCTCTGTAATATGGATATATACTATCTTACTATACGGATACACAGTACCTAAATAATAAGGATATACAGTGCCTCTGTAATATGGAAATATATTATCTTGCTATATGGATACACAGTACCTAAATAATATCGACATACTTGAAGTCATTTACTTTGCTGAAATGCACCTAAATTAGGCATATTTCATGCGCAGATGGCAGCGTAATGGTTAGTTGTGCCGCTATCTGTGACTTTGCTCTGCTCATGTCAGGTGTAAAATTGTAAGCGTGGTGTGGGTGGGAAAGGGGATGAGCCAGGAGGCCCGTCTCATTCATCATTTTCTATGGCTATTTTAGGTGTAGAAAATGGTCTAAATTTAAGACAACTAGGAAGACGTCTTACATTTAGAACTGGAGCTGGATACGCCGATGTTTTGCCTCTCTGTAACTTCGGTGACTTCCGAGTATCCACCGCCGCTTCTAAATGTAAGATGGCTTCTGAGCTTCTGAACTGTCTTACATTTAGATATTTTTCTACAAATTGTCTGTAAACCAGGAATGAGCAGAACCAGCCTATCTCCTGCCAACTTAGCCAAGACTGCCAAATTTAACTATTTGTTAGGGCTCGTTCACATCTCCGTTAGGGATTCCGTTCAGGCTTTCCGTTATAACATCGTTATATCGACAGGACTTTGTTTTCCGTCCAGCATAACGGCAACCAGACGGATCCGTTATGCAGAGCCATAGGCTTCTATTATGACGGATCAAAACGGAATGCCTCTTAAAGGTGTCCGTTTTGATGTCCGTCCTAGGGATTCCGTTTCTTTCCGTTATAACGATGTTATAACGGAAAGCCTGAACGGAATCCCTAACGGTGATGTGAACGAGCCCTCACCCATACACAACCATTAGGGACACATAGTCCATAAGGAAACAAGACTTTAAACATGTTAAACCCCTTATCAGTGATCCGCTGGGTCACTGAACTGGCAACTTTTCTATTGATGGCCTACCCTAAGGATGAGCCATCCGTATCAAATTGGTGAGGGTCTGACACCCGACAACCCTACCGATCAGCTGTTTCCGAGTAGCTCCATCTGCTGCAATAGCTGGATCAGCAGGAACCCTTGTGATGCCTCAATCAATAATGATCAAAGCAATAGTGATCACCAGAGCTGATGGTTTTAAGGGTCAGCCCTGGGCGAAGGCCTCCAGGGCTCTTCTGTGTTTGGGTCCCAGGTGGGGCATATGCCCCATTTTACATATACAATGCATTGGGATAGATTGGCATTTCATAGCATTATACTAAAAATGGAAATTTAAAATGTAAAGTCTCCTTGTGGAAAAAAATGAGATAAAGTTTAATAAAACACTTACTTTAAAAATAAAGAATAAAACTGATAAAAACAGTAAATAATAAAATATTTTAAAAAGTCAATATATGCCCTAAATCAATACGAAATTTACAATAAATATCTAATATAATTTAGGATGTTCGGGGACAAAAGACATCCCAACCATCAGACAATGGTGAAAATTATTTTTTTGTGGCCTAGGATTAAAAAATGAATAAAAAAATAAATGCAAATGTTTTTGTTTCAAATAGTGATACAAAAATACACCACAAAATGCAAAAAACAAGACCTTTTATAGTAAAAAAAATAATGTTATGGCCCAAAATGCCTTGAGGCGAAAACTGAAAAATAAGCTACCTACCTTAGGACTAAAAAAAAACCAAAACATGTTCTTAACCAAATATTTCAAGAGATCTATATCATGGTTGAATAGGATTAAACGTGGAAATCAAACATGTCCGATCTAATTTCCTCCCAAAGTGTTCACCACCTGTGATAGTGATTAAGGAAAAAGTTGGACTTGTCCAAAAACAGTCCAATATGCAGGGGTGCATCAGCCCACTCTGTTGGTAACATGAAGCGGGTAGATATCTACTTGCAGGGATTAATGTGTGATGTTTACTGTTCCTTATGACTTTTTATGGTCCATCATTCACTCAAAGGTGAAAAGATAAGAGACAATTTATAGTCAAATGTTTTCTTAAGGTAAAACAACAATCAGAAGATTGTTCTCTTGTCAACTTTCTCAGTTATAATTACATAACATTGTACTTTGAGTTGAACTTAAAGAACATCAGCGACTGGTTTGTGGGACTCTATGAAGTCTTGTAGAAAGTCATGGAGCCTCCACCACTGCCCATGGCCTACTCTTTTGCAAAGAAAGTAAAACCAAATCACCATAACACTAGGTATCTCTTGTGGTGGTTATGCCTCACCAAGATGTTTCTAGTTCCTTACTTTTCTCGGGCCAACGTAGTAGAAGTCTCTGATGAGTTAAGAGAGTAGGGTAGACATACTACTAGCTGATCAAGTGGGTTCCTCCAGAATGTCCTGTCTTCTATTTGGGGCTTCTCTACATTGGTGAACTGTGGTGTCTGGTGGCTTCTTTACCTGGGTATTACAGGAATCAGATCAGGGGCGGACTGGGAACTTAAAGTGGTCCTGGAAAAATGCTAAAAGTGGCCCCGTTTTCTAGTCGGGTCCAAATTGATGGAAGTCAGGGCCTGCAATAACATATTGTGGCACATTATACCACCCGACAGAGCCAAATACCACAGTCCATCACAAAATACTGCGGCCAGCAGCACAAAATACATCCCCAAAAACTTCCACTGGCCGGCCGTGAGGAGGCCCAGGTGGCCCCTTGGGCATTGGCCCACTGGGAAATTTCCCTGTAAGGTCTAAGGACAATCCGCCCCTGAATCAGATCATTACATTTTTTGAGTCTTCTCATAACATTTCTTGGATGATATAAGATGATCTCTGTCTGGTCATTTATTTTTCATGTAGAATATTCCACTGACTTCTCTTCAAGGTCTTCTCAAAAGTTTTCAATAACAAAGTTCGAAGGCTTCCTAATATGTGTGAAGAATGAAGTCCTCAACATACGCTGCTGACCGATGACCAGACAGATAATTGATTAGAAGACATTGAGGTGTTCATTAGAGATGAGCGAATCTATTCGTCTATTCGTTGATTCGTATCGAATCTTGGAAATTTTTAGCCGCAAAGCGAATCTGAATATCTGGAGATTCGCTCCGTTACATTCGAAAATGTTCCTAAGGCTTTCTAAGCATTCACTACGTACTTGTCCGATAAATTGTACGCTGATGCTACGTATAAGTTACTTTATACTCTGATGTGTACGAATTCAAGTAATTAGCGAACTTTTACTGTTAGTTCGTTATTCGCGCGGCAAAAGCACGGGAAGAAAGCGGTCACCTGACCTAGTGGGCAGGGCTTGCTCTGATTGGCTCAGACTCAGTAAGCCAGTGACATCACTTCTGCTGCGACTGCTGAGACGAGCAGAAGCACTGTCTGTGAAGTTCTGAGACTCTGAGACCTGTGTTGTTGAATTTGAGGTGTAATTGTTCAGGGAATCCATATTACACATCAGGGATACTGCAGGGCAAGTGCAGGGCCAGTAATTAATCAGGCATGGAGAGAGATAGGGAGAGAGACAGGGAGAGAGACAGGGAGAGAGACAGGGAGAGAGATAGGGAGAGAGACAGGGAGAGAGACAAAGACCAGCTGCAGGGCCACAGTCAAGTGAAAAATGTTTGGAATGGATAAGCAAAAGGGGTCCAGTTCCAGCCAGACCTCGAGCTCTAAAAAAAGTAGAAGGTGGCACAGGGCAGCAGTGCCAAAGGACCTGTAGCCGGAGCTTCTACTTGTAGAATTCGCAATACTTGGCCGTTGTTCCAGCAGGCTAGCCCACCAAGGCACAAAATTGTAGTGGAGGAGAAAGTGGATGAGGTAGTGGAGTGGATGGCACACTCATCTCAGTCTAAGCCGGATGATCTGCTGTCATCTGCTGATACAGTATCCATATGTAGCCAGGGGCCAGACTCGGCCTGCTCCACCATTCCGCTCCAGCAAAGCCTGCCATGTTCTGCCACCTCTCGGGCTTCAGTGCCCCCTCCTAGTGGTGTCCACTAGGATTCGTACACACTTTGTACGCTCATGCGTACGTGTTCATATAAGTTGCGTACCTTTAACAACTAAACGTTCGTTATTAGTGCGCGAATGTCCGCAAAACGCCACATAACAATGCATGATTTGTACGCAGATTCGCCGAATAGATTCGTAGAATATTCAAATCTTATGAAAAGTTCGGCGAATAAAATTTTGAATGATTTTCTCATCTCTAGTGTTCATTTTCTACGTTTGAGTTTGGTGTCATCAGCACATGGAAGGGATTTTTACTTTCTTCATACTTGAATCTTTGACCAGATCCATCAAATTCAGTTTTCGGGACTTATATAGATGCCCTGGATAGATGATAAATATCAGATCAGTGAAGTTCCAATACCTGGCACCCCCACCGATCAGGCAGACGCTATCGTCAGTCATCCACCAGTGTGATATTGATGACCTAACTGTTGACCATTGAGTCATTTTTCAAGACTTGACCTCATTGTTTGGCCAACGTGAACTCATGTGTCACGGACGTTCCTGTCACAGGTAGCAGGAGGTCTGTCAGATTGGCAACACGTGGTATGATCTGACATGTTTTCCTTTTTTGTTGTTGGTATTTACCACACCCTTTTTCCTCAGGTGCTGCTGGTGTGGTAATTGTCTCTCCCCTATTTATTGCTGCTTCTCCCACAGTTCCTTGCGGTTTATAGCTTCAGTGTTTATTGTGGTGAACTGGTTTTGATTCTCAGCTGAGATCCTGGTGCTTCCATCCCTTCATTGAAGATAAGTGTCCTCTTTCCCTTTTGTGTGTTATGTTACATTTCCCTGTTGTTTGTTATTAGGCCTGAAGGAGACTCCTGTTCGTCCTTCCTGCTGGAGGAACAGGTAGACTCATTCCTGTCATTAGTTCCAGGGTCCTATAGGGTCAGTTTGGTTTAGGTTCCTGTGTATGAACTCGCCTACCTTTGAGGCCTGTTCATACTGGTAGTCAGTCAGGAATTGAGTCAGGGTTTCCATTAGGAGGTGTCCATCTTCCTTCCTTAGTTTCCAGGCCTAATCTTCTTTCTCTCCTACTCTCAGTGTGGTTTTCCCCCCACACCTGAGCGTGACACCATGACCTTTATATTGGCAGTAAGCCGAAATTTTGGAGGCTATTCAGTCACAAAACTGAAAGTGATATCTATTTTTGGCCAAAATATGGGGGAGAACTATCAGTACTTTTCTAGGATGCATGGCAACAAAATGGACCACATGCCACGATAAATTAGGGTCATCTCAGTAGACTAGGCATATTTCTCTTGACTGACAGGTTCCTGGGGAGATGATTCTGAGGACCACCTCCATCTATATGGAAATGAGGTTGTCTTCTGCAGGACCTATAGGGCCCTTTATCGGTGGGCTGGTCCGACCCTGCTCCTTTATACATTTGGGTTACATATTATCTGTATCCATTGAACATAGAAGGTTTGATGTGATGTTTGTGACAGTTGCTGTTTGCTGAATTATTTTGGAAGCAGACCTTGCCCTTCCCCCAGATAGTAGACGGTTTTGGCCCCATAGCAATTGCGTTCTTCGCCATACATTGTCCTAAGATCCAGTGACAGTCATTCCTGGCGGACTCATCATGTCAGATAAGATTTTACAAGTGTGGCATTGAAATGTTTGTGCTCATTATGACATTTTATGGTCCATGAGGCCGGGCTCGAGCTCTCAAAGGTGAAGATGATAACACAATTTATGGTTGCTTGGTTATCAGCCGTGCACTTGGGGTATAAAAGCAGCCGGAGATGTAGGAAGCTCGCTTCTCCGTTATAGCAATATATATAAATACAACTTGGCAACCTTGATTCGGAGAAGCCTCAGAGGATCCGGCTATGGCGCTCCATCTTGGAGGAGCTTTGTGCTTCTTCTTTGCACTCTTGTTGGTTCACGTGGACGGTAAGTAATGGGGGATTAATAACATCCATTGTAGTTATTTGTAGTTTTTTTCCACTTTCTGTTCATTGAGATCTGTTAATTATTGATAGTTTTGATTCTTGGAAGACCAGTTGTCTTAGTTCCAAAGAAGCGGTGGGGATCAGGCACTTCCCGATACACGTGAGAAGATTCCCAGTGCTGAGTGTACTGTACGGTCAGATGTATGGATATATTGTGTACTTACTATAATGCATGTAATGTGTCCTAGACTAGATAAAGCTTCTTCTATGCAAGATGTTCTTGGGGTTGAGACAACCCTGGACACATAGAGTTTAAATAACTGATGGCCCTACGCTGGCTTTACTGGACATATGTGTTCTGAAGCCACATATAGACTCCTCTGGTCGCAGCTAATCTGTCCTGAGAACAAGAAGATCAGACATTTTGAAGTTCAACCTACCCCATCCTTCTTTCCAATGCCGTCTGCCACTGGAGGACAGTTGTATGCCACCATACACATTAAGTGGTCAGCCAGAACCAGCAGGTTCAGCCTATATTTGTTTAATGTGTATGGCCAGCTGTGGAGCCCACGCCTATCTCAAGAACAGGGGCCCTGTCTCATGAATGGAGAGGTTCCTGCATGTACATCTCCATTCACATCTATGGGAGTTTCCAAATAATTGAGTGCACTTACTATTTTCAGAACTCATAGTAACATAGTCTATAAGGCCGATGTCCATCCATCCAGTTTGATCCTGCAAGTTGATCCAGAGGAAGGCCAAAAACCCCTGTGAGATAGAAGCCAATTTTCCTCACTTTAGGGGAAAAAATTCCTTCCCGACTCCAATCAGACAATCAGAATAACTCCCTGGATCAACGACCCCTCTCTAGTAACTATAACCTGTAATATTATTACCTCCAGAAATACATCCAGGCCTCTCCTGAACTCTTATAGTGAACTTACCATCACCACCTCCTCAGGCAGAGAGTTCCATAGTCTCACTGCTCTTACCGTAAAGAATCCTCTTCTATGTTTGTGTACAAACCTTCTTTCCTCCAGACGCAGAGGATGTCCCCTCGTCACAGTCACAGTCCTGGGGATAAATAGATGATGGGAGAGATCTCTGTACTGGCCCCTGATACTTTTATACATAGTTATTACATCTCCCCTCAGTCGTCTTTTTTCTAAAGTGAATAACCCTAATTTTGATAATCTTTCTGGGTCCTGTAGTCCACCCATTCCAGTTATGACTTTAGTTGCCCTCCTCTGAACCCTCTCCAGCTCTGCTATGTCTGCCTTGTTCACAGGAACCCAGAACTGTACACAGTCCTCCATGTGTGGTCTGACTAGTGATGTGTAAAGTGGCAGGACTATGTTCTCATCACCGCCATCTATGCCCCTTTTGATGCAACCCACCAAAACTCCCATAGAAGTAAATCGAGAAAGCTGTGTACGGGTGACCACCTCTCCATTCACAGAGGATGTGAAACGAGCTCTGTTCTTGAGACAGACATGAGTCCTACTGGTGTCCCTCTCACCTATCAGACATTCTCCGTGAATATGCCATAAATATTGAGATGGGAATAACCCTTTAAGTTCTGGACGAGTGAGTGCAAAAATGACTTATTGCAACCTCCTCTTCCAATGGACCAGTTTCCATCAGGGTCCACATATGATGGAGGGTATCTGAAGATGTTCCTCAGCTTCCAGGCCATCAGGCGTTGAATGAATGTTCTTACCACCAAGTCTGCCCATGTCCATGCCTGAAAGTTACCAGGTTCTCCACTCAGTCCATCTAGCTTTCTACAGATTAAATAGTTGATGAGGGTTCCGTTCTTCTTGGTGGACACATGTTGATTCAATATTCATAGGGCTTCCTAAGGAACCAGGTCCAGGTGCACCAACAATAGCTATGCTACAAATAATGGCTTCAGACATGTTAACGATAAACTATAGGTCTTAGGGCTCATGCACACGATCGTATGTATTTTGTGATCCACAAAAAGCACGGATGACGTCCGTGTGCATTCCGTATTTTGCGGAACGGAACAGCCGGCCCCTAATAGAACAGTCCTATCCTTGTCCGTAATGCAGACAATAATAGGACATGTTCTGTTTTTTTTTGTGGAATGGAAATACGGACATACGGAAACAGAATGCACAAGGAGTAACTTACGCTTTTTTTGCAGACCCTTTGAAACGAATGGTTCCGCATATGGTCCGCATAAAAACGGAACGGACATAGAAAGGAAATACGTTCGCGTGCATGAGCCCTAATAGAACAGTTCTGTCCTTGTCCGTAATGCAGACAATAATAGGACATGTTCTATTTTTTTGCAGAACGGAAATACGGACATACGGAAACGGAATGCACATGGAGTAACTTCCGTTTTTTTGCGGACCCATTGAAATGAATGGTTCCATATTCGGTCCGCAAAAAAAAAACGGAATGGACACGGAAAGAAAATACGTTCGTGTGCATGAGCCCTTAGGGCTCGTCATGCTGCAAGGGGTCATGCTATGAATCTCTTGCATAGAAACACTCCCGTTCCCTTTTTTTTTGCGGACCGTATACGGAACCATTCATTTCAATGGGTTTGCAAAAAATCGGAAGTTACTCCTTGTGCATTTTGTTTCCGCCGTATATCCGTATTTCCAATCTGGAAAAAAATAGAACATGTCCTATTCCGTATTTTGCAGAACAACTAGCCTCTAATAGAACAGTCCTATCCTTGTCCGTATTGCGGACAATAATAGGACATGTTCTATTTTTTTGCAGATCAGAAATACGGACATACGGAAACGGAATGCACATGGAGTAACTTCCGTTTTTTTGCGAACCCTTTGAAATGAATGGTTCCGCATATGGTCCGCATAAAAACGGAACGGACATAGAAAGGAAATACGTTCGTGTGCATGAGCCCTTAAGGCTCATGCACATGACTGTATGTATTTATTTACGGTCCACAAAAAACGGATCAACAATAAACACGGATGACGTCCGTGTGCATTCCGTATTTTTTAGAATGGAACAGCCGGCCCCTAATAGAACAGTCCTATCCTTGTACGTATTACGGACAATAATAGGACATGTACTATTTTTTTGCAGATCGGAAATACGTAAACGGAATGCACATGGAGTAACTTCCGTTTTTTTTGCGTTTTTGCATTGAAATGAATGGTTCCGTATACGGTCCGCAAAAAAAAATGGAACGGGAGAGTTTCTATGCAAGAGCTTCATAGCACGACCTCTTTCAGCATGACGACTCTTTGCATTTGATCAGCTTGACTAGCAGCCTCCATATTAGCTCGGCAGCGGGGATGTTGACGGTGTCCATGTTATGCAGGTGTATTAATGACCTGTCCGGATCTAATCTGTGAGGCAGTAAAGTGTCCTATATATAACATAACGGCAGCGATAAGGAGAAGCATTATAGCCGTATCATGCACTGAGGTCCAGGCGTTAAGATGGACTTTCTGGTTTTAGGTCAATTAAACAACAATTTTGTATCAAATGGAGTTTTACTACTTTCCAATAGACTTTGTGCTGTCATTTCTCATCGATTTCAACATCTCTGCTTGCTGCAGTAAACGGGAACATTCTTGTTTGCATCCAGAGTCTGTAAATGGCAAATGCTTCTCACAGCTGAGGGTTTGTTACAGTTGTATCCAGTCTAGACAATCCAAAAACAGGCCAGGGGCACAAATCTTTCTCTTGTCGTGAGAGCTTGTTGCAATGTATCAATCTGTTTATCTCACAGAGGATTGAATTTAGGTAGGAGATCTTGAAAATCACATGTAACTGATATACAGTGTCAGAAATAGGCAGGACTTTTCAGGACTGTATTCTGGTGCAGTGGGGGTTCTGCCTTCTTACAATGGGGTGTACTATGGGTCCCTGGTTGGGACTGCGGCCTCTGCACCCCCTATAGGTGCCATATTCAGGGGGCCACAATCTGTAATCAGAGCCTCGCAAACCGCCCACCATGAGCCGCCTCTCTGGAAATGGCATCCCACAGCCTATTTCCGCCATGTTCCTGACAGTTTGTTGGGCTCCTTCCAGCAGATTACAATGTGACCGGGAAATGATAGCGGCGGGTGCACTTATTAACCCTTTCATCACCTGTGTCACCGCCCGCCCCCCGCCTCTCATTAACGTTTCATTGAGCTGCATGAGAAAGCGAAAAAAGATGAATGGGATTCAGATCACCTAGATTAACCCTAGCAAGACAAAAGGACTATGGCCGCCCATGACAACCAATCAGATCGCAGCGTACATGGGAAATATGGGAACATCAGAGGTGGACTGTGCAGTAGCCTAAAAATAGTTTAAAATTTGGGGTTTTAGGAGCCCCACTATAGAGCCTCCAATCCAAAGGTCTACACTGATAAGGCTGAGCTTCCCCCACAATGCTTCACCTACAGTCCTTTTCAGTTGGACACCAGGCACAGTCCACATAAAGCACTGGAAGTGGCTTGTAGTTTAACCCTTTAAGGCGAGCTTCTGTCTCATGACAAAGCCAAAAAAGTAGAAAAGGGACAATTGCCCCCTAGGCCTACCTTTTTTTTTTTGAGCCTTCACTGGGCTCTATTCCGGTTCAGCAAATTAAGATGATTCTTTGTATACTGAATAGTTCTATAGTTTTCTGCATCGATTCCTTGTGGATTTAAAGATCTCTGCTTGCTGTAATTCAGTAGAAACCACATCATGTGACCAAAAAGGAGCATGGCTCATAAAGTCCAGTCATTGGTGATGTGTCTTGTGACAAGACAGGCAGCCGTGTGTCCATCCCATAACCAGGACTGATTTCTCCTACTGACAGCAAGCGGAGATCTTAAAAAGTTTGACTAATTGATGCAGAAGGTATATTGGAAAATTGGAGAAGTCCATCATCCTGTTGATAGGGAGAAATGTTGGACTGAGGTTCATGGGCCAACCAGAGCGAATGATTCTGACCTACCATCCATCTGTACAAAACACTTCTAATGTCACTGCACAGCAGGGAGTGCCTGGCCCCAGATGTTCTTGGACCTCTGGGGCCCTGTTACATTACGCCTCATGCACACAACATGGAATCAACAAAATACAGATGACGTCCATGTTGCATTGTTTTTTTTGTGGACCCATTGACTTCAATGGGTCTGTGGTCCTCTCTGAGGACACTTTTTTGTGGAGCAGATATACAGATGTGGAAGGCTCCCATGCAACATGTCCTGTCGTATTCTTGGCCGTGAAATGCAGTCCATGGACTCATTGAAGTCATTGAATGGGTCTGCAAAAAAATAAACGGATGCAATACAGATGGTGGATCTCCATTTTGCATACCACAAAATACATACGGTCGTGTGCATGAAGCCATAGGCCCTGGGATACTTTATTGTGTGAGAGTTTGGGCCCACTCCTCTGGTACTTTGTGGTAATATTCCTATATATTCTGTCCTATACTGACCACGGACCTTAGACAACGTATATGTAGGTAACCAGTCTCTCCTAATTTCAGGAAATCCTGCGGGGAACGCAGAGAGTGTCAAAGAAGTGACCAAAGCCCCGGTAAGAAAGATGGAGCGTGAGCATTCAGAAATAGATTATACTGTGTGCTGCTGATATGTGTGATACTGCCTGCTGTGCTGGTGTATCTAATCCTATCATGTGTGATACTGTCTCTTCTAAGCCAGTGTATCTAAGCCTATCATGGGTGACACAGTGTGCTGAATACATGTATATAATCCTATCTTGTGTGATACAGTCTGCTGCTCCCATGTATCTAAGCCTCTCATGTGGGATACTGTATGCTGCTCTCATGTATCCAAGCCTCTCATGTGTGATACTGTCTTCTGATCTCATGTATGTAAGCCTCTCATGTGTGATACAGTCTGCTGATTCCATGTATCTAAGCCTTTTGTGTGTGATACTGTCTGCTGATCTCATGTATCTAAGCCTCTCATGTGTGATACTGTCTGTTGTTCCTACGTATCTAAGCCTCTCAGATGTGATACTGTCTGTTGCTCCTATGTATCTAAACCTCTCATGTGTGCTACTGTCTGTTTCTCCCATGTATCTAAGCCTCTCATGTGTGATACTGTCTGTTGCTCCTATGTATCTAAACCTCTCAGATGCGATACTGTCTGTTGCTCCTATGTATCTAAGCCTCTCAAATGTGATAGTCTGTTGCTCGCATATATCTAAACCTCTCATGTGTGATACTGTCTGTTACTCCTATGTATCTAAGCCTCTCATGTGTGATACAGTCTTAGAGACCCATGGCCTTTAGTAACTCTCAGATCTTCGGCCATTCATTATAGTAGCACTGTGATAAGACATATTGGTTTAAGTACAAGGTTACTATAGATATTGATTTGCGCTGGCGGTCGGTGAGTGTCGGAGCGGCGTGGCTTGTATGTTCTCCTGTTACTTCAGGTTCATTAAACTCCTCTTATCATCCACAGAGATTCCTGTTCCCATGTGACATTAATACCAGCAGGAGATCTTCCCCAGAGCCCACATCAGGTGAGCGCGCCTCGTACCTCTCTCCTCGGAGATGGCTATCTTCATTCTCCAATACAAGAGTGTTAAACTTCTCACCGATCACACAGATCAGGTTACACTTCTCACCGATCACACAGATCAGGTTACACTTCTCACCGATCACACAGATCAGGTTACACTACTCACCGATCACACAGATCAGGTTACACTTCTCACCGATCACACAGATCAGGTTACACTCTCACCGATCACATCAATCAGTTTACACTTCTCACCAATCACAACAATCAGGTTACACTCTCTCACCGATCACACAGATCAGGTTACACTCTCACCGATCACACCAATCAGGTTACACTTCTCACCAATCACACAGATCAGGTTACACTTCTCACCGATCACACCAATCGGGTTACATTTCTCACCGATCACAGAGATCAGGTTACACTCTCATCGATCACACAATCAGGTTACATTCTCTCACCAATCACACACAGAGCAGGTTACACTTCTCACCGATCACACAGATCAGGTTACACTTCTCACCGATCACAACGATCAGGTTACACTTTCTCACCGATCACAAGAGCAGGTTACACTTCTCACCGATCACACAGAGCAGGTTACACTTCTCACCGATCACACCGATCAGGTTACACTTCTCACAGATCACACCGATCAGGTTACACTTCTCACCGATCACCACAGATCAGGTTACCACGATACACGATCTTCAGGTCACACCGCACACACCGATCAGGTTACACTTCTCACCGATCACACCGATCAGGGTTAACTTCTCACGATCACAATAGGATTCACACTTCTCACCGACACCAGATCAGGTTACACTTCTCACCTCACACAGATCAGGTTACACTTCTCACCGATCACACAGATCAGGTTACACTTTCTCACCGATCACCAGAGTTAAACTTCTCACCGATCACTTCAGATCAGGACTCTCACCGATCACACAGATCAGGTTACACTTCTCACCGATTACACAGATAAGGTTACACGTCTCACCGATCACACAGATCAGGTTACACGTCTCACCGATCACACAGATCAGGTTACACGTCTCACCGATCACAACGATCAGGTTACACTTCTCACCGATCACACAGATCAGGTTACACTTCTCACCGATACACAGATCAGGTTACACGTCTCACCGATCACACAGATCAGGTTACACGTCTCACCGATCACACAGATCAGGTTACACATCTCACCGATCACATAGATCAGGTTACACTTCACATGATCACACAGATCAGGGGAAACTTCTCACTTGAGTATAAAAAAGATGCACTAAGTTTCAGGCTGCAGTCTTCATTCCTTCATTCATTTTCAGACCCTCAATATTTAGTTTGTAACTTGCTCCTAGTTTCAGAATTCTCTCGTGTGGATATGTCCCTCCCAGTAATGCCTGCTGGATTTGTGTGTCCAGCATACTGCTGCCTTCCTGCTGCAGACTGCCTAGTGTGTGCTCTGCTTCCTTTACACCCTGTGAGCTGCCTTCCTTGGTTTCTTTCCCTCTTCTCCACTCTCTTATCTGCCATGTACAACCTCCTGCTGTTATCTGTAAAACTGAAAGCAGTTGTGGGGAGTGCAGGGAGAGCCATCAGAGACAGAAGCAGAGCTCTGATGGTTTTCTATCAGACTCACCAGCCCCAGGTGAAGGACCACTCTCTGCAGAAGCAACATGGTAGGAACTTTAAAAAGTTGCTTCATTTCCTATTTAGAAATCACATGAACAAAAAGAAAAAAAAATCAGTGCAAATGTGTCCATAAGTCAGAACTTCTTATTCTTGTCCATACATCTGATGTTCTTCTCTGTATTGCAGCTCACTCGTTGATGCCTTCAGATATCAAAGTGGTTTCCACCCTTCGGAGATTAAAAGTTGTGAGTAAAAAGTCCAATGTTTGTATCATACAAAAATATGGAAAAACAGGGTTCATAAAGTAGTAGCTGGCTCCACTTATACTGTGACTGCAGGGAATATCACTCCTCCTGCTGCATCAAATCAAGGTAGAAAGTAAAAAATGAATTCTCCTACACCCTACAGGGTGGCAATTGCTTTTTTTGTAATGTGTAAGTACCCATAAACAACAACCCCTCATATCTCAGCTCCCTCAGCGCCAATGGGTGTAACATGGAGGGAGGATATTAGGATTAACTGTGGTGAAACACAAATTTGTGGCCTTTGACTTGGGTTAGGCTTTACATAGTAACATAGTTTATAAGGCCGAAAAAATCCCTCCATCCATCCAGTTCGGCCTGTTTTCCTGCAAGTTGATCCAGAGGAAGGCAAAAAACCCCTGTGAGGTAGAAGCCAATTTTCCTCACTTTAGGGGAAAAAATTCCTTCCCGACTCCAATCAGACATCAGAATTAACTCCCTGGATCAACGACCCCTCTCTAGTAACTATAACCTGTAATATTATTACCTCCAGAAATACATCCAGGCCCCTCCTGATCTCTTATAGTGAACTTACCATCACCACCTCCTCAGGGAGAGAGTTCCATAGTCTCACTGCTCTTACCGTAAAGAATCCTCTTCTATGTTTGTGTACAAACCTTCTTTCCTCCAGACGCAGAGGATGTCCCCTCGTCACAGTCACAGTCCTCGGGATAAATAGATGATGGGAGAGATCTCTGTACTGACCTCTGATATATTTATACGTAGTTATTACATCTCCCCTCAGTCGTCTTTTTTCTAAAGTAAATAACCCTAATTTTGATAATCTTTCTGGGTCCTGTAGTCCACCCATTCCAGTTATGACTTTAGTTGCCCTCCTCTGAACCCTCTCCAGCTCTGCTATGTCTGCCTTGTTCACAGGAGCCCAGAACTGTACACAGTCCTCCATGTGTGGTCTGACTAGTGATGTGTAAAGTGGCAGGACTATGTTCTCATCACCGCCATCTATGCCTCTTCTGATGCAACCCATTATCTTATTGGCCTTGGCAGCAGCTGTCTGACACTGGTTTCTACAGCTTAGTTCGCTGTTTACTAAAATTCCTAGGTCCTTTTCCATGTCAGTGTTACCCAGTATTTTACCATTTAGTATGTACTGGTGACTTGCATTATTCCTTCCTATGTGCATAACCTTACATTTGTCAGTGTTAAACCTCATCTGCCACTTCTCTGCCCAAGCCTCCAGTCTATCATGATCCATCTGTAGCAGTATACTGTCCTCTGTAGTATATATACAGTGTACTGTCCTCTGTAGTATATATACAGTATACTGTCCTCTGTAGTATATATACAGTATACTGTCCTCTGTAGTATATATACAGTATGCTGTGCTCTGTAGTATATATACTATATATTGTCCTCAGTGGTATATATACAGTATACTGTCCTCTGTAGTATATATACAGTATACTGTCCTCTGTAGTATATATACAGTATACTGTCCTCTGTAGTATATATACAGTATACTGTCCTCTGTAGTATATATATACAGTATACTGTCCTCTGTACTATATATACAGTATACTGTCCTCTTCTGTGTTAATTACTTTACACAGTTTAGTGTCATCTGCAAAAATTGATATTTTTAATCCAAAAATGTCATGGATAAGATGGTTTCATGGACAGAAGAAGACACAAACATGGAAGCGACCGAGTCAAGATAAATGGTCTCATGAGTGGCCACTCTGAATTGGTTATCCACTTTCAACGTTGATCCATGTTAGAGCAGGGACATAGGACTTATCTTGATCTGTGGGGTACACCTATGTCATCCCATGGTGGAAAGACCCTTTAAAGGGGGTCATCCAGTTTAGAAAACCCATTATCATACACCCTATTAGGGAATACTAGGTTAATAGAGGAGTTTTGTGTTCAGGACCCTTTTCTCTTGGCCAGATCAGCTACCAAGTGTCTCTCTCTGTGGAGGACCTATCCTGTCCTGTATTACACACATAATCCATTGATGTCAATGGACACAGTGTAATACTTTATTTCCCCTGTGGTGGCACTGCAGCGAAATCAAACACTTACTACCAGGTTTCCCCACAGCTGATCGTTGGAGGTCCCAGCAAGGGGACACTTTGTGATCAGCTTTTTATCAGGAGACCCTCTAACAATTAGAGATTGTCCACAGTGGAAGACCCCTTGAAGGACTCTAGATCAGCCCATAGCTTGTACCATGGTGTAGACAGTATAGGTGAATGCATTTTCCTTCATTATCACAGTAATAATTTTATAATTGTCTGTTCTTCACAGAAATCTGATCACGACGCGGATCTCGTCACAAGGTGAGTTCATGAACTCTGCTCAGATCTCATATCTGCATCAGATTTATCTTATCACATGTGATTGTGATACAGAAATAGCCGAATCACAACCGTTATCAGATGATGTCAGAATATTATAATGACCGGCAGGCATGCAGCCAACTCATTTCTTTCCTTATTACTATTGTGTTTACGAGCAGCTTGGAAGAGACGCTCCTGAAAGCAAGCCAGTTCACAGAATTGTGTAAGTGCCATCACTGCATGCATCACAGGGTTTGGGGGTCTTATGTATATGACATAGATGCCGGCGTTAAGGCCCCTAATTCGTGGAGTCACCAGTGGCGGGGCCCAGCACTGAACTTCTCTCCAGTGCTCAACATAGATTTAATTCAATGCAAAAAAAATTATTTACAGCTTCCATTGATATCTATGGTATCCGTATAAATTAAGATGTATTGAGCACCCTCTAGTGGTGGCAAACAGCATTATAATATACTGTGTGAAAGGAAGCAGATTTGTCAGTGTATTCATGTCAGTTCTTTGGTGTATCTTGAAACTTTCTGCAACTTTTTAACTCGCGTTTCAATTCTTCAGCAGTTTGAACATCTCTGCTTGCTGTCAGTGGATGGAAGTATTCTTTTTTTGCATTGAGAGGTTTAAACTATTTTTTGTTTCAATGCATCAGTCTAGAAAATCATCTATGTCCTCAGTACAGCCACCAGCCTCTCATCCTGGAATAGGATAGGCCTTACCTACTTAATCCACTGTAACCAGCCCTCAGCTGTAGCATGTAGTCTATCCCTCCCTAATGCTTTATACTGCAGCTCTGCCTGTTCTTAGTCATTGTTTTTTGTAGGCACTAACCTAAAAATACAGGATTATCAGATAAATGCCATACATATATTTAGGGAAATGAGCCTTAGTAAAGAAGAGAGCAGAGACATGCTTTAAAGTTATCCAAAATTATGTGCCAAATTATTTCTTAATGTATTGTTGATTCATTTTTTTTTCTGACAGAACTTGTAATCTTCAACGTAAAATTCTGTCTGCCAGCAGCCACCACTAGAGGGAGCTCAGAAGCTGAATATACATTGTACAGCTCATGAGCTCCCTCTAGTGGTGACTGAAAGCAGACAGAATATTTTTATATATCTCTATGCAGGAAATGCGGAGCTCTGTATAAAAAAATATAATGACATATTATGGAATTAATCCATTCCAAATGTTGAACCTAAAAAACAAGATGGACATTCCCCTGTATAAGCTCATTAGAGTTTCCACAGCGTTCCACGTTGGCGAGACCTTCTTCTGTATATAGCCGGCGATAGGAGTACATTGTATCTAGTTAGCGCTATATCTTATCTTATCTGTGGCATTTCACAATGAAAGGATGATATCACGGAGACTTTACACACTGATATTAGTTATCAGATGGTGGATTACTATGGGGTGACATGTCATAACTCCACAGGACATTTGCAGGTGTTGTACAATCTCTTTTTGTCCTGGTACAGGGACCCCCTAGCAATGTAGCTGTAATCTCTGGAGAGAAAGCGTTCACTCCACCGGCAGTGCCCCCGCAGGGGAAAATCAGCATTACACGGTTCTCATTTAACCCAGTGAGCTGTCTGTGTAATTCACATGCCTGCCAAGTAGAGCCGATCATTAGTGACAACAGTGTGACTTGTCCATTATCTCTGTGGCACAATACATAAAACCTATGGTGACAAAGCAGATGATGCAAGATCTAGAATTATTACTATACTATATACATTTTACCATATCCATCTTATATTTCTCTTTTATAGTTGTTGGACAAAAGTTGCAGTACCTAACATCTAATATTTCCCCGGCCCCTCAGGGGTAAGTAGTCAGGAGAGGTGCTAATACTATTATCCGGGGGAATTCCTACTTACCTAAAGCATACATTATCTATGTTACAGAAACCTGCTGGATGAAGCCAAGAATCTGGTGGAAAGTCTCAAGCAAAGTGCAGTAAGTCCAGGAGACTTCACTCTGGTTTACTAACACGGAATAAAAGCCGAGACTGGAAAGTGAAAACTCAAGAATTAATGGTCTCACACTGCCCATGTTATCAATGACTAAGGAACCGCCACGCTATCATCACCATCATCACCATTCTTATTCATCATCTTTCTTCTCCTCTCCATTAAAATTTCTGCTCCTTCTTCCTTCTTTCCTCTTCTTTGCCTTTCTGTCCTCATGCTCTTTTGTTTTTACGTGTCTCCTTTTTTATTTTACTTCTCCTTTGTGTTTGTTTTCTTAATCTTCCTTATCACTCCCTCTTATTCTGCCGTCTCTTTGGTGTTTTACTTGTTTCCTTCTTCTCCTTCTCTTCGCTCCTTTTCTTTATCTTCTCTTCCCATTCTTCTTTATCTTCACATTATTTTCCCTCTCCTTCTTCTTCTACATTCTCTTCAGTTTTTACTTTTTTCTTCTTCTACTCTTTCTTTTTCACCTCCTCTTCCCATTCTTCTTCATCTTCACCTCCTCTTCCCATTCTTCTTCATCTTTGCCTCCTCTCTTTTCCTCTTCCTTCTTCTTTGCCTTTCTGTCTTCATTCACTTTAGTTTTTACGTGTCTCTTCCTTTTTTCTTATACTTCTCCTTTGCATTTGTTTTCTTAGTCTTCCTGATCACTCCCTGTTATTCTACCGTCTCTTTGGTTTTTATTCTCTCTTCCCATTCTTCTTCCTCTTTACCTCTTCTTCCCATTCTTCTTCATCTTCACCTCTTCTTCCCATTCTTCTTCATCTTCACCTCTTCTTCCCATTCTTCTTCATCTTCACCTCTTCTTCCCATTCTTCTTCATCTTCACCTTCTCTTCCCATTCTTCTTCATCTTCACCCCCTCTTCCCATTCTTCTTCATCTTCACCTCCTCTTCCCATTCTTCTTTATCTTTGCCTCCTCTTCCAATTCTTCTTCATCTGCACCTCTTCTTCCCATTCTTCTTCATTGTTACCTCTTCTTCCCATTCTTCTTCATTGTTACCTCTTCTTCCAATTCTTCTTTATCTTCACCTCTTCTTCCCATTCTTCTTCATCTTCACCTCCTCTTCCCATTCTTCTTCATCTTCACCTCCTCTTCCCATTCTTCTTCATCTTCACCTCTTCTTCCCATTCTTCTTCATTGTTACCTCTTCTTCCCATTCTTCTTCATCTTCACCTCCTTGTCCCATTCTTCTTCATCTTTACCTCCTTGTCCCATTCTTCTTCCTCTTTGCCTTCTCTTCCCATTCTTATCTTCCCCTTCCTTTTCCTTCTTCTTCTTATTCTACTGTCTTTGGTCTTCACCTTCTCCTCCGCTCACTTCTGCCTCTTTCTTCTATTCTTCCTTCCAGTCCCTCACACATCATATGCCAGCAGTAAAACAATATCTAAATCCTCATTACCAGGGTCATTATCTTCTCCTTCTGTATTACATTTTCATATATATCTTTTGCTTTTCTTCATCTTCCCATCCTTTCCCATTACTCTTCTATTTCTTTTCTTTCACTTTTTCATAAACCAGATAAACTTCATACAATAAAGATTACATGACCCATATAGTTCTGGCATTGTGACCCAAGTGCAAATACTGAAGTAGTAAGAATTGGCTACTTACCACCACAATGGTCCCTGTTCTCGCCCCCAGCTGTAGCTTTTTGGGTAGTGGGTCTCTTTGGGGAAGCAAAAGAATTGTAATATTCCAACACTGTTGTTGTAGCCTCTCTGTGTATGAATATCTGAGGTTACTATCAAAAGGGCTGTAAATATTCCTAATGTTCCAGTCAATGGAATTGTCATCTTTTAGAAACGTTGACCTCTAGGAATTGTATTATGATCCTGCTGCAAGTTTTTGTATTTTAATAAAATAACCTGTACAGATCACAAATTTACTCTTTCTGCTCCTTAGACGGTGTCATTCGCCAATGACTGGAAGATGGTCTTGTTGTTTGTGGCTGCTGAAGATCCATGTGGCTTCTGTGAGCAGGTAAGGAGGCCTATTTAAGAAGCTGTTTGTGCCTAAAATTTTAGTTTTTAATGGAATGTTTTAAATGTTTGCCCATTTTTGGACAATCCCTTTTAGACATAAAGGTGAGTACCCTCACCAATCCGGGACTCTCAGCAGTCTACTGTAACCTGTGGGACAGTCCAACAGGAAGTGTTTAATTTCCCTGCAGCGCCCCCACAGGGGAAATGAAGCGTTGCATGGTGAACATTGAAATCAATAGAATAGAAATGTAAGAGAGAAAGAGACTTTTTATATAATAAGGGTGCCAGACAACTCCGAAGGTATCTGGGGTCCTGACTAAAGCAGCCACATGTAATATGTAATATAGCCGATAGCTCCATGCACATGCACTCTTGGCTCAGCCAAGCATGCATGTGTCCGGAGTAGCAAAAGCTTGTTATCCCCCAAGTGCCCGCTGCTAGCAATGCAGCTGATACACAGCCTTTAATAAGATGAAGCCCCTGTAATATATCCCAATCTGGCACATCCAGACAGCCTGGAGGGAACAGGACAATCTCCAGAGTTTTCTGCTCTGTTCCTATTAAGATTTAAGGAAACAGATAAGCAAGACGTTAACCAGTCCAGTCATCATGATGGATCCGATGATATTACAGCTCCCGCAGATAACAGAATCTAATCACCGACCCGAGAGGGACTATCCCGAGACAAATGAAAGCACAGGGGACTACGAGGCAGAAAAGTTATAAGATGTCATCTCTATCTCTGCGGTCAAGTGTCTCAGAGGATTGAAGGTGTCTGAGGAATGATGGTCTCCAAGAGCAGGTCAAGGATGCTGACTGCTATTACTGCTCACATTAGGGGCAGTCAGACCCCAACTGGTAGATCATTTTTAAGAGTCAGTCTTCACTGCTTCTCTAAGATTGAATTCGTGGAACAGCAATATAGAATTATAGCTGGTTGCCATCTCACCCAGCTTTCTATAGACTCCGGGAGGTACATAACCCCCATCATTGTATGTTGCTCTCTCTCATCCGTTTTGTTTGTGTATTATATCTAGCGCTGTATTCAAGAACTATTTGGGGTACTCCTGAATAGTTTCTGCCCAAATAGAGGGGCGCTGGGACTTTAAACTGAAGGTCTACTATTGTAGCACCTTGTTGCTTTAGGTTTAATAATCTGTGCTGATACAATTTACAATATTTCTTTACATGAGTTGGAAATCTGTTTTTCTGATACAGAGCTCTGAATCCTCTGCCTGGAGGTAAATGATAGAATTCTGTCTGCCTGCATCCACCACTAGGGGGAGTTAAGGGACTTATTGCATACAGATATATACAGCCATCACTAGAGGGAGCTCAGGAGATTACTACATACAGATATATACAGCCATCACTAGAGGGAGCTCAGGAGATTACTACATACAGATATATACAGCCACCACTAGAGGGAGCTCAGGAGATTACTGCATACAGATATATACAGCCACCACTAGAGGGAGCTCAGGAGATTACTACATTACAGATATATCAGCCACCACTAGAGGGAGCTCAGGAGATTACTACATACAGATATATACAGCCATCACTAGAGGGAGCTCAGGAGATTTACTGCATACAGATATATACAAGCCACCACTAGAGGGAGCTCAGGAGATTACTACATACAGATATATACAGCCATCACTAGAGGGAGCTCAGGAGATTACTACATACAGATATATACAGCCATCACTAGAGGGAGCTCAGGAGATTACTACATACAGATATATACAGCCATCACTAGAGGGAGCTCAGGAGATACCATACAGATATACAGCCATCACTAGGGAGCTCAGGATACATACAGATAACAGCCACCACTAAGGGAGCTCAGGAGATTACTACATACAGATATATACAGCCACCACTAGAGGGAGCTCAGGAGATTACTGCATACAGATATATACAGCCACCACTAGAGGGAGCTCAGGAGATTACTACATACAGATATATACAGCCACCACTAGAGGGAGCTCAGGGATATTACTACATACAGATATATACAGCCATCACTAGAGGGAGCTCAGGAGATTACTACATACAGATATATACAGCCACCACTAGAGGAAGCTCAGGAGATTACTACATATAGATATATACAGCCACCACTAGAGGGAGCTCAGGAGATTACTACATACAGATATATACAGCCACCACTAGAGGGAGCTCAGGAGATTACTACATACAGATATATACAGCCACCACTAGAGGGGAGCTCAGGAGATTACTACATACAGATATATACAGCCATCACTAGAGGGAGCTCAGGAGATTACTACATACAGATATATACAGCCACCACTAGAGGGAGCTCAGGGAGATTACTACATACAGATATATACAGTACACACCACTAGAGGGAGCTCAGGAGATTACTACATACAGATATATACAGCCACCACTAGAGGGAGCTCAGGAGCTTACAGATATATACACTACAGAGATACATATATATACAGCCACCACTAGAGGGAGCTCAGGAGATTACTACATCATATATATACAGCCACCACTAGAGGGAGCTCAGGAGATTACTACTACATATATATAGCACCACTAGAGGAGCTCAGAGATACTACTTACAGATAATTCTGCCATCACTAGAGGGAGCTCAGGAGATTACTACATACAGATATACACACCACCACTAGAGGGAGCTCAGGAGATTACTACATACAGATATATACAGCCACCACTAGAGGGAGCTCAGGAGATTACTACATACAGATATATACAGCCACCACTAGAGGGAGCGCAGGAGATTACTGCATACAGATATATACAGCCACCACTAGAGGGAGCTCAGGAGATTACTACATACAGATATATACAGCCACCACTAGAGGGAGCTCAGGAGATTACAGCAGATGTTGTCCTGAATCCAACCTAGAACCCCAGCATTGCAACCACTAGCTACTGTGCAGGATTTGGAGATCTGTATGGGAAAAATGAAGCTCTGACTACTATGAAGATCTATTACAGAATAATCTGCATGGACTGTCGGATGTGTTTAGATTTAAAGAAATTGGTGATAAAGGTGGACATTCCCTTTAAGATCAATAGCTTCTGCCTAACATTTTCTTGTTCATTCCATGCAGGACGACCACACAGAAAATACAATAAGAGAACTGACGGCGGCTCTGGACTATTTACATCAACAGGTAAGTGGAAAACGGTCATATATTCACTAAAGACCGGCGTTTTAGACCTGGTGTGAGCGGGGAAAAGTCGCAGATTGCACCACAAATAACCAGAAAACTAGCGTCTCCGCCCTCTGGTGTCATCCTCATCAATATTCCGCTATCATTGTGAGCCCAGGATGTAAAATACGTGACAAATGTTTATAAATTGTGTCTTCTTATGATCTCAACGAAACAAACATCATGTTGTTATATGTACTTGGCACTGATTAAGGTAATGTTACGTGGAAACCACCAACAAGCTGCTGTTGATGATTCTGTCTTTTAATCTATGTGAAATGAATCAATCAATTTGTGCTCATGTACGTTTGGGAAAGGGCTCAGTTAAATAATTGATTTCTTCAGTAGCTATATGGAAACCATCAACAAGCTGCTGATTAATAAAATGTTAAATATTTGACTTCTCTCGTTGCTATACAGAAGCCACCAGAAACTGCTGTTGATGGATCTGTTACTTTATTCATTATGTTCATATACCTTAGTGAAAAGACTAAGTTAGTTGATTTTTTGTTCAACTGCTACGTGGAAACCATCAACAAGCTGTTGCTGATGGATCTGCTGTTCTTAATACATATTTCCTGTTGTGCTTGGTGTCCTGCCATGGATGGGGAATATATCAGATTATTACCCTCTTAATACTCCCTGACACCCAGCTCATTAACCCATGAATATCCAAGGAAATTTTTAGGCGATTCATAAGTTAATCGACAATTTAGTTCATATTCTGATAAGTTTTGTGTGTTATTCTGCTGAACTTGCTACCTATTCCCATAAGCCGTAATAAGATTAAAAATAAAGCATGAGGGGCTTTATTTGGCAGTAGCATGCATGTTGATGGTTTCCAGGCAGGTAAAAATGAAGTGTAAATTCCACAGATAATGTGTTTTATATATGTTACACGGATTCATCATCTGAACCTTATCTATTATTCCGCAGCTTCCAAAGACCTTTATTAGTTTGGTGGATTTAACGCTGCTGAGCGGCCTCTACCTGTCCTATCCGCAAAATGCAGAGATCAGGTGGGTTCAGGGTCTATAACAGATCTCCGGGTTATTATACTGTTATCATTGACCTTCCAGAAGTCTGGCTGTACATGCACATTGGTGTGAGGAGATCCTGCCAAAAAAATCCTAGGAAACAAGACCGGGCAAGTTGAATTTTACCCTGATGCTATATCCCAGCTGATCTGAAAGTGTCTGCTTATGAGAGGATAGCCATAAACTGATTTCAGAGGCCGCCATGTAATACTTCATTTCACCTGCGGTGGTGCTGCAGGAAAACTAAGCACTTGCTGGTGGATTCTACCATAGAGTACAGGTTCCCAAAAACGGGACACCTTGTGATCAGCCCATGGTAATAAAAACCAGCAGAATTATGCATGCAGCTCTGCATGTGACTGGAGTGCAGGCCATGATACAGGATAAATGAAGCAAAGGATTTAGGAACTCGCTCTGCACTCTTCTGATTTAGGGCTCCGCAAATAACGGATCCGCAAAAAATACGGAATATGAATTTTGCGGAACGGAACAGCCGGCCCCTAATAGAACAGTCCTATCCTTGTCTGTAATGTGGACAATAATAGGACATGTTCGATTTTTTTTTTGCAGAACTGACATGCGGACATACGGAAACGGAATGCACATGGAGTAACTTCCGTTTTTTGAAATGAATGGTTCCGCATACAGTCCGCAAAATAAAACGGAAGAACATGGAAAGGAAATACATTTGTATGCACACGAACGTATTTTCTTTCAGTGTCCGTTCCGGTTTTTATTTTGCAGACCGCATTCAGAACCATTCATTTCAATGGGTCCGCAAACAATAAAAACGGAAGGGTGCATTCCGTTTCCACATGTCCACATGTCCATTCTGCAAACAAATACAACATGTCCTATTATTGTCCGCATAACGGACAAGGATAGGACTGTTCTATTAGGGGCCAGCTGTTCCGTTCCGCAAAATACGGAATGCACATATTCTTTGCGGATCCGTTTTTTGCGGACCGCAAAATACTTACGGTCGTGTGCATGAGCCCTTGATCATCTGTATACTTCTAGTTGCCTGGCTGCTGATGGTTTCCATGCTTGTTTCATTTCAGGAAGTCCTGTGAGTGTTTCAGGAAGCCTTCAGACTACAGTAAAGCCATGTTCCGCTTCTCTTTTCAGGTGAGACGTGACAACGAATCGGAATGTGGCGGGAAATATTTAGGTCCTCTATCAAATCCACCAGATTCCTCAGTGATAGATCCAGTCTAGACGGTCCCTGGTGTGTTATACGCATGATCACTACACATCTCTGAGGGTTTGTTACAATGTATCAGTGCAGATAAAATGTATCAATTTTGAGAGATCAGATCATTTTCTAGACTGGATACAATTGTAACAAACCTTCAGCGACAGGTGTTCTGCCTCTGGATGTAAACAAGAGCTGTTAAACTGATCCTCGGACCCGACCCATGGACTACTTTCCCATTATGCTCTCTGGCCCCATCTGATAAACACCAGTATCCCATAAACACATGACAAGACATTTTCCTATCTAGAATTCCATCTCAGAGTTGGACCGTCCCGCAGAGATAAAGTCTCCTCCGCCATTATCACCGGGATCGCGGATGAGTCAGGAGACGCTGGCGATAATATTAATGAGCGTTATCTGAACATCTTAAGACAAAGTCCAGCGTCCTTCTATTCTAAGCAGTAACTGCTGGATGATAGGTAACTGCAGCCGAGGAGGCCTGCATAGTGGACATCACATCTATAGGACGTATACCACAGGGTGCCACTAGAGGGCACTATGGAGGGGAGGGTTCATCCCATGTACTCCATCCAGAAGAAACCATAGGTTTTCTATCTCTGCTACTAAAGCCACATGGAATAGACCAATAGTAGCAGTGCCAATACAACAGTGCCAGTCATAGTTATGTGCCCATAACTATTCTTGTAATAGTGCTGTAGTGTCCATACAATAGTCCCAGCTGTAGTAGTGCCCATACAATAGTCCCAGCTTTAGTAGTGTCCATACAATAGTCCTAGCTCTAGTAGTGCCCATACAATAGTCCTAGCTCTAGTAGTGCCCATACAATAGTCCCAGCTTTAGTAGTGTCCATACAATAGTCCTAGCTCTAGTAGTGCCCATACAATAGTCCTAGCTCTAGTAGTGCCCATACAATAGTCCTAGCTGTAGTAGTGCCCATACAATAGTCCTAGCTGTAGTAGTGCCCATACAATAGTCCCAGCTTTAGTAGTGTCCATACAATAGTCCTAGCTCTAGTAGTGCCCATACAATAGTCCTAGCTCTAGTAGTGCCCATACAATAGTCCTAGCTCTAGTAGTGCCCATACAATAGTCCTAGCTGTAGTAGTGCCCATACAATAGTCCCAGCTGTAGTAGTGCCCATACAATAGTCCCAGCTCTAGTAATGCCCATACAATAGTGCCAGCTGTAGCAGTGCTCATACAATAGTCCTAGCTCTAGTAGTGCCCATACAATAGTCCCAGCTTTAGTAGTGTCCATACAATAGTCCTAGCTCTAGTAGTGCCCATACAATAGTCCTAGCTCTAGTAGTGCCCATACAATAGTGCCAGCTGTAGTAGTGCCCATACAATAGTCCTAGCTGTAGTAGTGCCCATACAATAGTCCCAGCTTTAGTAGTGTCCATACAATAGTCCTAGCTCTAGTAGTGCCCATACAATAGTCCTAGCTCTAGTAGTGCCCATACAATAGTCCTAGCTGTAGTAGTGCCCATACAATAGTCCCAGCTGTAGTAGTGCCCATACAATTGTCCCAGCTCTAGTAATGCCCATACAATAGTGCCAGCTGTAGCAGTGCTCATACAATAGTCTCAACCATAGTAGTACCCACACAATAGCAGTGCCAGTTATTTGAGCTATTGTACCCAAAGATAGCACCAGTAGTACCACATCAGAAACAGTGCCCATAAGTAATGCCGTGTGGTGTTGTCAGCAGCCCCTTGCTTGGTCCATTAGCAATACAGCAAATAGACATACATTGCCAAACTGAGAGCACTCATTGTTCTCCTGTTGCTGGTGCCAGTGGCACCTCTCTCACAGAAATGCCCACCTGCTATGCCCCTCATGAGCTGTATTATAATGTCTTATGATATCTGCCCTGCAATATTTGGTTCTTGAGCTGTTGTAGTTTTGCTACTGTCGGAGAGTGGTTTACAGGGTTTTTATTGTGTTTTTTTCTTTCCCAGTCGGCCCTGGAGAGACTAATCAGCTCGGAGAGATACGACACGAGGGAAGATTTCACTGTCACCTTACACCCTGTGCTCCATATGGTAAGTACCACCTGAGATTGGGGTCCAGGAAGTGCCCCCAGCAGTGTCCTATAAAGACAGCTGCCTCCTGCGGGCATATTACTCCTGTTCCCTATGACAAAACTTCCTGTCATAGGGATTTTTAAACCTTATCCTATCATCGTACACATCCGGACTCACTTGAATAGTGGCATTTTGCATGTCTAGACATGGACTTGGATGTGGATTCCTATCACCGTACAGCCAGGAAGAGTTGTCATGAGGACACTAAGGCTGTCAACCCCTGCAATGCATTTACCGTGTTCACTAATAGTTCCTATATAATTTTTAAGACCATTTAGTACAAATATCTGAGGATCTGAATTATATTCATAGGATGTGAATTATTTTGCAGGTTGATTCTGAGAAGAAGAACATTAATAACTACGGGGATGTCTATGAAGTGCAGTGCTCACAGCAGGTAGGTCCTCATAAGTAAGTGCCCCTTAGTGGAGAATATCTAACCACAAGGGTCTAGCACTTTTTGGGTTAATTCCCTAAAGGGATCTCCATTCACTGACTTCCTGCTGAGTGTATTTAGACACAGCAGCCAATCTGAAGAAGCAAAGCCGCAGTATAAAGCATGAGGGAGGCAGAAATAAAACAGTAACAGCTTGAGCCTCTCAAATAAGATGAGCTGTTCTTTGATTCCCAGTAGACAGTAGTTAGAAGTAAACTTCCATCAAAAAGGGGTATTTTTCAAACTTAATATTTACATAATTTTTTTTTTAAATTGACTGTTTTTGTCTTAATTTCGGCGAAACTATGCCACTGAAAATAAAAAACAAAATCTTGTCCTTCTTTAGCAGTCAGCACAGAGAGATATAGGTAACCTATTGTTACTTTACCGCTCCTTTGAAGGAAAGATGTTATCTGCTAGTGTAATAGTAGATTAGTAGAATTGGGATAACCGTATGACGTCCACAGAAGAGCAGACACTTATCAGTGTAATGTCTGATGGTCTAATTAAATCCTTTATACTCTTATCTCTCTGGCCACAGTGATGGTCTGACTAATTAAGAGAGACTGCTGTGAAGGAAATATGTTATCCTCTAGTTTAATAGTAGGTTAGTAGAATTGGGATAATTGTATGAACTTGCTGTGTCCAAAAACTGAGAAATGACGATGTTCTGAAGTTATCAGATTTAATACCCTTATTCTATAGACCCTTTTAGAGCATACGTAGGGAAGGGGAGCTCTGCTCACAGTGGACTGCCCCTTTAAGGCTTTGCTGGGTTTGGGTCCCCCTTTTATAATCTCTATAACAAGCCAGCTGGTCCAATGCTTTATCCGCAGGACTCCGTCTTCTTGAACACACATAAGAACAGTCCATACCTGTGGCTGAAGGACATGATGCGGGTGAAAGAGAGCCGAGCACAGGTAAGAAACCGGATCGCGAAAATAGTGAGGTGCCCCTCCGACTGCTTAAAGGGCAATATACAAAGTGCAATAACCTGTAATCTGTATTCTGAAGTATGCCCCTTATTGTTACAGCCTCGGGAATACGGGTCCAATTTCTCCTGCACAAATCTGTCCCCTTCAGATACAGTCCCAACATCAGGTAAGTTCCGGGCCACAATGTCAACCCCGGCTGCGGCATAAAAATTCTACTGAAATATCTATTATATATGTGTCAGCTCCTTTAATGTCGCTGTGATTCACAAGGAATAGAAAGATGACATCACCACTGCCTGATAATGTTAAAGGGGCGGAGCTGTGACTACTGTTTATTTTCATGTACAGGATAAAAGGTTCTCACCATTAACAGGTTAAATAACATTGAAAGGAGTGTCACTTATATAGCATCCATAAATGAGCGTTTAGAGACCGGTTGAGATAGAACTTTACTTAGGAGTGAATTTGGTAAAACTCGTTTACCAAATTGTCTAACACACAAGCCGGCCATGTTGTCCACAGCAACCAATCAGAGATTAGCTTTCATTTCTTAAACTGCTTTTGTCAAATTAAAGCTGCACTGTGATTGGTTGCCGTGGACAGCAAGTTCAGTGAGCCTCGGTAGTAAACAAAGTGGCCATAGCAACCAATCACAATACAGCTTTCATTTTACCAGAGCAGGTTAACAAATGAAAGCTGAGCCTTATTGGTTGCTGTGGACAACAGGATCAAACACACATCCATAGTGCACATCCATAAAGCTGGACAAACATGCAGACGGCAAACAAACGTAGGGATTAGAGATTATTCTGGATTACAGTGGTACTGTACCTACTGTACATGAAAAATGGAAACTTTTTGTGCATTTTTGATCAAAATTGTGTGGGGCCCATCTACCAACCTCAAGGTGGCTTCTGCCGACGGGTACAACACAGAACTGCCTCTCCGGGGCCTAACTATGTCTACAAAATACAGGGCAGTGAACCAAATAAAGACTTTAGACCAGATCCCAGAAAAAAATAGGCCCCAGAATAAATAAAAATAAAATTAACCCAAGGCCTGCAGGCGAATTCCAGCCCACCACGTCATTTTCAGTGGGCCGTGTGAGGGTAAGACGCCATAAAGAAAGCAGGAAGTGCTAACACTTGTAGCCACACCTCACCTCCAGGACATGGACGCTACAAGATCCTTCCCAATGGACAATCTAGTGAGAATTCAACCCTGTGAGGTGCAACTGTTGCGAGGCCTCTATAGATGCTCACTGTTTGGTTGGTGGTTGAGTTCTGGAAGCCACCAATCCAACAACAGAGCGAGCGACCACAGAAGCCCCGCGATAGTTGCACCTCACCAGGCCGAGTCCTTGCTGAATTGTCTATAGCGAAGTGTGTTGCAGCAGCCATGTCCCAGAGGTAAGGTGTGGCTACAAGTGTTCTGCTTTATGGCTCAAGTCCTCACTACAGTCCTCACTTGATTACCCGTTCTTTAGTGACCATCAGGGGCGGATTGGCCATAGACCTTACAGGGAAATTTCCTGGTGGGTCGATGCCCAGGGGGCCATCTGGGCCCTCCTCACGGCCGGCCAGTGGAAGTTTTTGGGGATGTATTTTGTGATGGTCTGTGGTATTTGGCTCTATCGGGACGGTATAATGTGTTACAATATGGTATTGCTGACCCTGCCTTCCATCAATTGGGACCCAACTGCAAAACGGAACCATTTTTAGTATTTTTTCCAGGGCCACTTTAAGTTCCCGGTCCACCCCTGGTGACCAGAGTACCTTTGAAGGCAACCATAATGCTGATGTGGCTCTCGGTGAAAATTAGACCAAACCCCGTAACAGATTCATACCCCAGATTAAATAAAGATCAGCCCCCTAAATAAATGCAGGCGGCATGCCAAAGCCCAGAAAAATATAGGCCCCAGAATAAAGACTCTAGACCAGACCCTAAAACACATGCATACCCCAGAGTAAATAAAGACCCTAGACCAGTCCCCCAAATTAATACAGACCTCAGACCAGATCCCAGGAGTATATAAAGACCCTAGACCACAAAATAAATTCAGATTCCAGGATACTAAATAAATACAGATCCCAGATCAGACCCCAGACCAAACACTCATGTAAATATAGACCTCAGACCTCAAATCTGACCCACAGTTACTTAAACTGGTTGTCTCCTCACATAGTCTCCTGTGCTAGTTGGTCTTGTTGTCAGGGGTCAGGACATTGTGCCTGAGTCCATGAGGTACAGTATCTCATTTCCAGGACAGTCGGGAAGTATGATTTTATGGCTCGGGGTGTCATAAATACGTAAATCATGTCTAGGGAAAAAAAAAGGAAATTGACGCAAGTCGCTTTAACCCACCCGGTGGCCAAAATAGCAAGAAAAAAACTTGACTGGAAACAACTAGAGCATTATATATATATTGTATTTCACATACACTGTATGTTTTATTCTTATGATACCATTACATTTTATGTCGCTCCTGATTCTAACCCAGTTTGGCTTTAGTTCACAGATTGAAGCCTGCAGATTTTAAAGTAATCGCTGCATTGGGAGACTCAATTACTGTAAGTACTCACCTTTCAGGGTATGTTCAATGTCTTCTCTAGTGATCAGCAGGTCCCAGAGGTCACTGAATGCTGTGGCATATCCTAGTGATATATGACAACCTTATGAGATGTGAATCGCCCCTTAGTAATGTTTTTCTATAAGCTGTAATGTAACTTCTATAAGCTGGGCCTAGGTCATGTGACCGATGAACGGAAAGCAGCGAGAAGGCTTTGGCACTACTGCCTTCTCGAACAACTGATCGGCGGAGGTTCCAGGTGTCAGACCCTCAGAGATCTGAAGATAGGTCATCAACATTAAAATCTCAAAAAAAAAACCTTTAACGAGTAAATGGTGACAACCTGGGTGATCAAAGTACTTGAGGGGTTAAACCCAGATCCTTGGTGGTCTGCTGTAGGAAAGAAGTCAATGTCAACATTTCGTGGTCTAGACTGAAGGACCCCTTAAAGGGGGTCTCCAGGAATGAAGACAATGAAAATACTGAAATATTACTTCATTATAAGTATATTCCTAAATACCTTTCATTAGTTATAACGGCTCGTTTTGTCTGGGGAGCAATCATCAGGAGAAATAAAATGGCTGCTGTCCTATTAGTACACACAGAACCTGTCCTAATCACACAGGAGGACAAGTTACTTCACAGCACTGAGGTAAAGAGCTGCCTCATCCTCCTCTCTGCTCTGCTTGTCAGGGATTATGATCCTGAATACAGATGATAAGATCTTCAGCTGAATCTCTCTAGGAATGGAGTCCATGAGGAGACATGAAGTACAGAGAGGAGGTGGGATGTGGCTGATGAGCAGCAGCTCTTGTATGCAGTCTCCATTACCACAGTCTGTCCTGTCCGTCCTATCTGTACTTCATATCTCCTCATGGACTCCATTCCTACAGAGATTCAGCTGAAGATCTTATTATCTGTATTCAGGATCATAATCCCTGACAAGCAGAGCAGAGAGGAGGATGAGGCAGCTCTTTAGCTCAGTGTTATGAAGTCACTTGTCCTCCTGTGTGATTAGGACAGGTTCTGTGTGCACTGATAGGACGGCGGCCATTTTATTTCTCCTAATGATTGCTTCCTAGACAAAACGATCCATTATAACTAATGAAAGGTATTTCAGAATATATTTATAATAAAGTAATACTTAAGTATTTTCATTTTCTTAATTCCTGGAGAACCCCTTTTAATACTCTAACCCACCAGAGATGTCAGCGGTTAAGGGTATTTAAGGGGTCAATGCCTATATTCCTGATGTCTAGATCAGTGAAGGAGCTGATGTTCATACTCATTACTATTACAGGCAGGTAACGGCGCCGGTGCATTCGTCATGGATGTGCTAGATGTGGTGACGGAGTATCGTGGATTATCCTGGAGGTAAGAAGAAAGAGGGGTCCAAATAAACTCAACAAATGTCCTGGGCATTGATCTAACCTGAGCACTGTGCCCATTTGGCTCTCCTCGAAGGGCTGAGTGGGGGCCACACAGAAAGGAATGCCAACGTGAGAAATCAGGTGCACCATGCTTGTGGATCCCAATTTTATTTTAGTCTTTGACATGTCTCAAGTTTTCCTAAAAATGTTTTTTACATTTTTTTCCCTTAAAATATGCACATTTTAAGGTATACCGTTGTACATTATACACACTCTGCTCATCAGCACTCTTACTCTTCCTTCTAACAGCATCGGAGGGGACGAAGACCTCAGTAATGTAACCACCTTGGCAAGTATGTACATCTGTGGAAATGTATTTACATTGAAGGGGTAATACCATAAAAAATAATACAGAAATATACCGAATATAGGGGGACATGAGTGGATGTGATATTATTACTGCCCCCTGGTCTTTTTGCACAGACAGTTCAAATAAAGGGAACAAGGTCAATGGTCACGCCATGCAAATAGGGTCCGAAAAGCACTAGATCCACTCGTCTTGGTTGAAAAGGGGGATGGCTTGAACTACCACCAAGAAAAGACCCTATTACATACTGGGGCATCTATACCATTAAAAGGGTTGTCCCATGAAACATATTTTACATTTTTCAATGCAGTGCCTGGATCTGAATACCTAACTGCGTGTAGTTAAAAATTCAGTATAGCCACCAATAAATATTCAATAAAATCTATCTGTATAGCGCCACCTGCTGTGTGTTCTTTTCCTTGTTTCTCTGTCCTCCTCGCTGAGGTGGTTGCACATGCTCAGTTCTATCTGTCTTGATACCAGTCCCATGTACTGTTAGAAGCTGTGACAGTTACAGAGAGAGTTGCAGTTGAAAAGACACGCCCCTGAACTGTGATAGGTAGAGAGCTGCAGCAGAAAGGGGACACACCCCTGAGCTGCCAGCTTGAAATAAATGTAGCAGAGCAATGAATGGGGAGATCTCTGGTTCCTTGTGAGGTACAAGGCTGGTTCTAGCTTTGTTGAGTCTGTCGTGCATGATACGATGCCTGATTTTTATTTATAGGATAACCCCTTTAAATAAGACCATGTAGCTGCTATGGGACTCGAAAGAATCGAGGGCCCCGCTAAGGTCAGCCCTGCCTCCCTTGCCTATACAGGGTCCTGGCTCTCACCAGCAGCGGAGACCATGCTCATTTTTGCAATATATTATAAAATGATAATTTGCAGACCCTCGGGGTGCAGAGCTTTCAGTCTATGTCATAACACAGTGGAAACAACCGGGGGGCGAATAGCGGGTAAAGTGGGTTAGAAATTAAATTTGAAACTTTTACAAAAGCACTTTTCGTCTTTCAGACATCCTCCGGGTGTTCAACCCTAATATTGAAGGTTACTCATTAAGGAGGGGATCCCATCATTTATCAAATTCAAAACTCAACCGTGCCGTTCCTGGAGCAAAAGCAGAGTATGTACTGGAGATATGAGAACAATCGGACAGATTTCAAACTGTTTAATTTTCCCACATTCTTAAAGGGGCTTTTCCAAATTTGTGTTATATGATATAAGCCACACCTCTAACTCTGCCCAACGCTCTATACATACCTAATCCCGTCCAGCCCCCTTTGTGCCCCCAGACTGTAGTTGTGACCACTAGAGACATGTTTGGATAGACATTATGCATCACCACATACCTATTACATCCAGTGATGTCTCCTCTGATTATACACATTCTTCCTCATCTTCTCCATTTGGACCAGACCACCATGACTGATTTCTCTCAGACACCTCTCATCTCTTTGTCACACAGATATGTTTCTTGGCTTTTCCATCATCCTTCCCCTCCTGGTGATCCTATTCTCCTTCTCTCCCCAATATTCTGACCATTGTGCCCCTCATGACCCCAAATACTATACTTCAGAAATAATAGTGCTATACAGATAGCCCCCTCTACATTAATAGCAAACCCCAAAAAATCACCATCAATAGTTATAATTCTCTCTCAGAGTGCCATCATTATTACCAGTGCCCCTAATAGTGTCAATGTTCCCCTAGAATGCCCCCATTAGTAGTAGTGCCCTCTATATTGTGCCCAATAATAATGCCCCCATCGTACTTACAGTATTAATAATGCCTCCATAGTAGAAATAATTTTCCCCAAAGTGCCTCCAGGAGTTATTGTGCCTGCTGTAGTTATAATGCCCCCTATAGTGCCCCCAGCAGTTATTATGTCCCCCCTATAGTGGCCCAGTAGTTAGAATGCCTTAGAATGCCCCGTATAGTGCTCACAATAGTTATAATAAGCCCCTTTACTGGTCTCAGTAGTTATTATGCCCCTGATAGAGTCTTCATTAGTTATAATAGCCCCACAGTGCCCCTAATAGTTATAATGCCCCCATAGTGCCCCCAGCAGTTATCATGCCCCCCTATAGTGGACCCATTAGTTATCATGCTCCCCTATAGTGACTCCAGTAGTTAGAATGCCCCCCTATTATGCTCACAGTAGTTATAATGATCCCCTATACTGGTCCTAGTATTTATTATGTCCCCAATAGTGTCTCCGGTAGTTATAGTATCCCCACAATACCCCTAACAGTTATAATGCACCCATAGTGCCCCCTGTATTTATAATGTCCCCTATGGTGCCCTCAGTACTTTTAATGTTCACTATAGTGGCCCGGTGCTTATAACGTGCCCTCATAGTGCTCCTGATAGTTATAATGCTCCCACAGTGCCCCCAGTACTTATATAATGTCCTCTATAGTGGCCACATACCTATAATCCGCTCTCATAGTGCTTGTAATAGTTATTAATATCCCCACAGTTCCCCCAGTAGTACTTATAATGTCCCCTATAGTTGCCCAGTACTTATAATCCCTTCTCGGGGATTAGGATTCAGCCAACACAATTTTATATGATCTGGTTGAAACTTTAACAATCGGATCGGGACAACCGGACAGAACTGTCTGAATCCCACTTCTGGCTCTCACTATGTGAATTCCAAAAGTCACATTGTTTTCTAAGGTAGATTTACTCCACAGACATTGGTTGCTCTTCTATCGTCCATCTTCCCTTGTTTTGCAGTGATATGCTGGACCAGGCCAAGTTACTGGTGACAAAGATGAAACAAATGGAAACCTCAAAGGTGAGCACAAGTGAAGGTCTCCTGACCCACACATTCTTCTGGGTTCATCCATGTCCGCTATGATGTCCGTTACTTGACATGACTTAAAGTGGTAAAAGATGACCACAGAGGACCATTGATAATATTGTATGGAGCCAGTGGGTTGCAAAGGTCTAAGCCCCGGAGCTGAGTCTAAGGTTTTCTCTGGTATTCACTTATTAACCTCTAAATAAGACCTGGGCTTCACGGTCAGCTTTCTGGTGCAACAGTAGTCAAATGCTAGAACAAGCCAGGTCATGATCAAGACTACCAGTCAGTAGTAGACCTGACCCGTCATCAGCACTAAACGGACCTTACTGGTTAGAAGCAGGACAGTGGTGTAAGGGTCCAAAACAAGAGCTAGGGAACATGTGCATTGGTCTTTCTGGAGTAGAGAGTACTTTTAATCCTAAAAAGAGCAGTTAAGTGCCTCGAGGGTGGGCCCAAGCCTCACCCTTGCTCCTCGTGCTTCCTCTGCCAGCCCCTGCCTATCCTTCTTGATTGCGTAAAATGGCAAGAGAGAGAGATAGAAGACGCTGATAGGGTTAGTGGGTAAGGCATCACAATCCTTGGAGGGATGTGTATGCACTCACCTATATTAGAGTGGTGAGTGCGTTGGGTTCGTAGGTGGAGACGATGAGGAAGATGAGGTCACTGCAGCCAGTGCCAAAATGTTTGGATGAAATCCTCCAGGCAAAGTCACCAAACTGCTGGAGGAATATCACGAGGATAGAAGGGTGAGTAGGGGAGGTACCGTTGGGTTTTGCCCAACTCAACTGGTTGAGGCAGGTGCAGGGTACAACCAGCAGATGAATAAAAGGAGCTTTATTGGTGAGTAAAAACAGACAACGCGTTTCGGAGTTCTAGGTCTCCTTATCAAGTCTTTACCCAACCAGTTGGGTAGGGTAGAACCCAATGAGTGTACCTCCCCTACTTACCCGTCTGTTCTTGTGTCTCCTTGATTGACAGGGCCAGGGTCTTGCACAGTCATCACATCTGACCCTGCCAATCAAGGGATGTACTGGTAGAGGAAAGCGGAGTTCATGGGTGCACAGAGGGGGCTTGGGACCGCCCTCCGTGCACTTAATTGCTCATTTGCATATGGACTGAAATTAATTTTTCTCCAGAATGAGGCATCACTAAGTGAAACGTGAGCTAGTGACTTTGTAAGTGACAGACTCCCTTTAAAGGGGTTGTCCGAGATTTTAATATTAATGACTTATCCTCAAGATAGGTCATCAATATCAGATCGTAGGTGTCCGATTCTGCTCTGATGAGCGCCGCAGCCTCTTCCTAGGCCTGTGGAGTCACGTTCATCGGTGCCTAGATGCAGCCCAATCCCATTCAAGTGAGCTGCCTGAATTACAACACCAAGCACAGCCACAGCCACTAATTTGATAAGCTAGAGGAGGCCACGACATAATAAAAAAACTAACAAAAACATCAAGAACCGTGTGCGCCTGGTAACTTTACTGCATTCTTCTTGTCTAGCTCATTAATTATACAGAAGACTGGAAACTCCTGACTATATTCATAGGAGGAAATGACTTATGTGGCATCTGCAAAAATCCGGTATGTGATTCGTTTCTCATTTTTTAAATGTTGACTGGGCCTTGGTGACACATAGACATTCTGAATACAGAACTGCTACAGCACGCCATGAGCATAGTATGGAGTCATTGGGGGCGCATGTGGCCTTTCTGGGGCTCCAAACAGAGCAATGGCTGAAGTCTTCTGTCGCACCGCCAAGCTCTGCCCCATGGAACTGCCAATATGGTATCCACATATGTGTGTAATATGGTGCCTATGATGTGCACCCAACACAATATGATGACGTCAAGTGTGCACCCAACACAATATGGTGTCCTGATATGTGCCCCACCACAATATTGTGCCCCTGTAAGTGCCCAGTACAATATAGTGTCACATATATGCCCCAAACACAATATGGTGTCCCTAAACAATATGGTTTTCCTTTATGTGCCCTCAACACTATATGGTGTCCTGATATGTGCCCCAGTACAATATGATGTTCCTTATGTCCCCCCAACAAAATATTTTGCCTTCTTATGTGCCCCAGTGCAATATGGTGTTCCTTATATGGCCTCAAAGCAAAATGATACCCTATTAAGTGTCCCATTATAATAAGATGTCCCTTATGTGCCCCAAACACAATATGGTGCCCCTTATATGCCCCAAACACAATATGGTGCCCCTTATATGCCCCAAACACAATATTGTGCCCCTTATGTGCCCCAAACACAATATAGTGTCCCTTATAAGCCCCAAACACAATATGTTGCCCCATTAAGTGCCCCTGTACAATATAGTCTGCCCTTATGTGCCCCCAACACAGTATAGGGCCCCTTTATGCTGTACTTCCTGGGCCCCAATGAAATATTTGCATGTAAAAGGGCCCCGACATAGCATATCCCATCATTAACTCTGAGCTATACGGCTACCTGTAGGTTATTTACTGTACATGTCTAAGGTTATGCATCGTCTAGATACCGTAATTGTGGCTTCTTTGTCCTTTATCTATGACGAATGTGAAGAGATAACTTCTTTAATGAGCAACAGATATATTAATCAATAGTCATTGTGCCCAGAGAGATATCAGCCAAGAGACACTCCTTAGTGTACATCCCGGACAAGGACTCTGCAGATTATCACACAGGAAAAATACTGCCCTGTCTAGTTATGTAATGTATCAGTATTTATTGGTATATTGTGGGAGGTATATTACACACCAGTATCTCCTATCACACCGTGTGCCCATACTCAGAATTGTCAGTGAGCAGCTTTACCTTTATCCGAGAGAGTGGAAGAACTCAACTTATTTTTCATTTTTTATTAGGTTTATCATTCTCCAGAACAGTTTGTCTACCGCATTAAGCAGGCTCTGGACTATCTGCAACAAGAGGTACGGTACATCATCGAATCCCGGGGGCGTAACTACCATAGCGGCAGACCATGCGACTGCTATGGGGCCCAGGACAAGAGGGGCCCAGTCTTAGTTGGGATCATCTCCTCTTCTACTGGGGGTGAAAACTTGGTCAGGACTCTACCCTCTAGAGCACGGGTGGCCGCGGGGGGCCGCGGGTGCCACTACTTTGCGGCTCGCAGGGCAGCGGCGCAGCTGGCTTTACTTTGTGGATCGCAGGGGAGCTTACCTCTGCCATTTGGCTTCTCCCAGCTGCGCTTTTACTATGTGTCCTGACGTGCACAGCTTTCTATACGTGGACAGTCTGCGCTCTGACCTGACGCTGTGCACGTCAGGTCACTGTGGAGAGAGCGCCGAACGGCAGGCAAGGTAAATGCCCTGAAGAGGACAGTTTTTTTTTTTAATTTATTAAAGTACTGATATTGGGGGTCTTATCTGACATGAGGGTAATATGAGCTCAGATAAGACCCCCAAATCATCTTCAGACCCACAAAATAAGCCCCCCATTCCCACCCCCAGTGCTCACATCACACACAAAAATCAGACACCCCATGGTAAGATCTCCCCTATGTGAAATCACCCCTCCCACACACATAAGGCGTTCATCTGAGCATGAGTGTGGTCATCTGAGCATGGATGGTCGTCTGAGCATGGATGGTCGTCTGAGCATGAGGGGTCGTCTGAGCATGAGGGGTCGTCTGAGCATGGGAAATCGTCTGAGCGATGAGCGATCGGTCTGAGCATGAGGAGTCATCTAAGCATCTGAGGGGTCATCTGAGCATGGGGCGGTCATCTGAGCATGGCATGGTCATCTGAGCATGAGGGTGTCATCTGAGCATGGACGGTCATCTGAGCATGAGGTGTCACCTGAGCATGGGGCGGTCTCCTGAGCATGGAGCGGTCACCTGAGCATGGGCGGTCACCTGAGCATGGGGCGGTCACCTGAGCATGGGGCAGTCACCTGAGCATGGGGCGGTCATCTGAGCATGAGGGGTCATCTGAGCATGGGGCGGTCATCTGAGCATGGGGCGGTCATCTGAGCATGGGGCGGTCATCTGAGCATGGGGTGTCATCTGAGCATGGGGTGTCATCTGAGCATGGGTGGTCATCTGATCATGGGTGGTCATCTGATCATGGGTGGTCATCTGATCATGGGGTGTCATCTGAGCATGAGGCAGTCATCTGAGCATGAGGGTGTAAATTGCATTGTGAGTAGCAACGACTGAATACAAGCCAGATTTCACACACATTGAGAAAATCAAAGATTGCCAGAAGCCTCACTAAAGTTGTCTACATTACAGGTAGGAAAAGTGGTTTAAATACACTTTTAAATGTTTGAAAACTCAATTGCAGTAATACTGTCGTGTGCACGCATATTTATGTAAATGTATACCTTGTGGCTCCTGGTAGTCATATGTTTTTTTTGTGGCTCTTTGTGTCTGTAAGGTTGGCCACCCCTGCTCTAGAGGAACAACTTTTAGTAAATGAAGCAGTAGAAAAATGGCCCAAGGGTCTTTGAAAGAGGTTTAGGCAGAAACCCTTCTGTCCTGTGTGGGAGGCCTGGTGTGATCCTTGCTATGGGGCCCTTACTTCTCTATGTACACCACTGTCAAATCCTTATCCAAGAGGCCATGGAAACTAAGCCTAAATGGATAAAAATCTAGAATCCTGATAGACCTAACATCCCTAGTAGATTCTAATGGGCCCAAGTCTAGTCTCTTTTGTCCAGCATCGTGATGGCAGACTTCTGCAGTAGGATTTTGATTTATATCCAATAGGCATTTTAGGGTTAATCGTTGAAACCTGGGTAGTATTCTCTATTCTGTATTATAGTTGCAGTGGCTTAGGTAAGGTATAGCTTAAGTATAGTTGCAAGGGGTTTTCTGGGATTGTACTACTGATGACCTCTCCTCAGAATAGGTCATCAGTATCTGATCGGTGGGGGTCTGACACCCAGGACCCCCCGCCGATCAGCCGTTTGAGAAGGCACCGGTGCTCCCATGAATGCCGTAGCCTTCTCTTAGCTTTTCCTAGGCCAGTGACGTCACGTTCATCTGTCTCGTGGACAAGGAGCAGCTCAGCCCTGTTCAAGTGAATGAGGCTGAGCGCGATACCAAGCATGACCACTATACAATGTACGGCGCTGTGCTTGGTGGGCTGCAAAAAGGTAGCAGCGCTCACAGGAAACAGCTGATCAGCGGAGGTCCCGGGTGTCAGACCCCACTGATCAGATACTGATGACCTATCCTGAGGATAGATCATCAGTAGTAAAAATCCTGGAAAACCCCTTTAAGGAGACGAGCCCTGTATGGAGACTTACTGGAGGTGCTCCGTGGCCAAAAGGTATCTCCCAAGGAATGATGACTATCGTGCTAGCTCCATCTTGTGGACGTGGCTCCCCGTGAGTCAAAAAACAAGCCCTATCCATAGATAGACAGTAGTAGATGTACTTTCCCTTGTGATGTCCAAAAAGTTGGATTTTGACTCACAGGGAGCCGCTTTCACAAGGTGGAGCTAGCGAGACGGTTCTCTTTCCTTGGGAGATACGTCTTTGCATATAGCTTCAGTGGAGAAGACAAGGCGTGCTTTTTATTTTGTGTATTTTTCGATACAGGTCCCAAGGATGTTTGTTAATTTGGTGACAATTTTGGACATTTTGCCCCTGAAAGAACTTTACGATAATAAGGACACTCACTGCCCAGAGAGACTCATGAGGTTAGTCCTGTGATCGTCTATGCTGATGGTAAAAAATGTAAAAAGTTCTCCTCATCTTTCTCCTCCAACAAACATTCCAACAACCAGAAAAAGTTACGGACTGTCAGCCATATTACCTTCCTTCTTTGGACACAGAATACAGGGAATGTCGAGAAGGATAGTTCTTCAGTACAGCATGAAACATGAGAAAACTATTCACCTTCCCCCTCCCTGACAGGATTCGTTCCACCAAGTGCCCAGCACCATGTACAGTAATGGACATCACCACCATTAGTGGTCCCCATTCGCATTAGATGGCTGGCTTATCCTGCTGAAATCCTCTGGTTTCGCCCAAGAGACATAATTCATTATATCACCCAGGGGCCTGTAAAAGTAAATCATTCTATAGGGTCAAGGTATGAGATATAAGTAGAAGTTGAGAGAAGACACAAATCTCGGTGCAGGGTTTAATCGTACCTATTTATGGCTCGTTATCTGTACTGAAACTAATAACGTGGTGTCTACCATTGTTCAGTGTCATCTCTGAAAACCCTGACCTGATGAAGAGACGATAGCGAGACCTCAATAATTTACAGATGTTTTCTGATCATTAATGGTTAAACACCACCTGTCAGCATAATCAACCCTCAAAGAGGACCTCTCCCCTCTCCTGACATGCCTGTTTTAATATCTTCATGCATTCTCCATGTAATAACGACTCTGGAGCATCTATTCTTATGTCTCTATGTTGTGCCGTTCCTGTATTATTCCTACTAGAAGTTATGAATGAATTGCTAGCAGTCTGCAGTAAGGGTACAGAGGGGAGGTGACCAGTTGGGGGTGTGTCCCTGTACAGACTCACTCTATCCAATCAGTGCTGCCGTTGTCAGACTGTGCAGGGACACACCCCCAACTGGTTACCTCCCCTCTTCCCTTACTGAAGGCTAATAGCAATTCATTCATAACGTCTAGTAGAAATAATAGGGGAATGGCACAACATAGAACCATAAGAATAGATGTTCCAGAATTGTTAGTACGTGGGGAATGCATGAAGATATTAAAACAGGCATGTCAGGAGCGGGGAGAGGTCCTCTTTAAATAGCGTACTGGCTGGTAGGGTTGATGATGCTGATTGTCTTTCTTTTGTTTATTAGCTTTTACTGCTTTCGAGATATCATTACTATGATATATATAACATATCATAAACAGATATCATTTTATATATATATAATCATAATATATTTATGCAAAGATCTGACTTGGAGCACAGAGGGGCTGGCTAGAGCACTAGCAGCACCTCTATAGCTATGTCCTGGTACAGTACACTCCCTCCTCCTATTTGATTGACGAGGCAAACCATCTCATCTTGCCCTGTCTTCTTGTGCCCTCGCCGTGGCTCACAAACCCATCATTCCACCCGGAAGTGGAGGCGCTGGAAGCTTCAAAGACAGAGGAGGAACGCTTCCAGGTGGAATGACGTCATCAGCGCACACTGTTGGCACCACGTTTATGAGCCACAGCACCAGTTCTAGAACACAAGACGAGATGTCTTGCCCTGTCAATCAAATGGGAGGGAGGATTGTACTGAGCACTGGGGCGTAGTTGCAATGGTGCTCCTAGTGCTGCAGCCAGCCCCTCAGTGCTCCAACTAACTAATTTGCATAAATATACTAAATAATGAAATCTCCGCAGTAGTGCAAGCTACAAACAAAAGAGAGATATTGTTTTAATCAGCTGACAAGCGCTGACAGGTGCGCTTTAATCTATAGAAGAACCAGGCAATGTTCTGACCAACTGGAACATTTCTATAATATGTCCACATACAGTTCCGCCCCATATGACCAACCCCTGAGAATAGATCATCAATTATAAATTTAAAAAAAAGGTCCAAGCTTTTTTAACTTTTATGCCTTCCATGAGATTCTCAAACATTTTCAACAGATGCAAAAACGAAATACATTTCCAATCCCTCTCTTTTATTTAGAGGCATAACTTGAAGCTCTTTGGCCCCATAGCTCCCACCTATCATGTGTCATTTATAATACTGATAATCTTCTAATATGGCAGAGGGGCCATTGGGCCCACTCAGATGCCAAGATCTAGGTGCAACTCCTCCCTATGCACTCCTTATAGTTACGCCACCGCCTTTATTGTCACACCCACAAGGAGCCAATGACAATGCCATAGCCTGAACAATTCTGCCTTTAATTTTTTTTATGAAAGCATAAAAAAAATTGTTAAAGGGGGGTTGTATGAGTTATGAAAAAAAATATATATAGTACTGTAAATCTGATGGGCAAGTTAAGCACGTTTTAGGCAAAAAAATCTATATTTCCTCATTTCTCTGGTTCTCTTCTGGCCTTTGTTTACCTGCAATAATAACAATCTCTACCCCTCCCCCCTGCTCTGCAAAGGGAGTGAATAAGTCTGCCCTGAGTGACATGTCTGCCTGCAGCATGCTGTATGTGAATAACTACAAGTCCCAGCTGTACAATGACATTACTGATGAACAATGGAACTTTCCCCTACCTTTCTTGTGAAATACTGTACAGATCTCCAGTGTCAGCATCTGACCTCCTCATCCTGTAGACACAGAGCTATGTCTCTTCATTGCCTGTAGCTACTGTTGTAAAGCCTTGAGCCCTGAGTGTGTTCTGGCTGAAGGGGTTAATGTTTTATCTTAAAGAATCTAGGGAGAGAGCAGGAGCCAGCAGAGCAGGGGTGTGTGGCCAGCACAGAGCACAGAGGGGGCGTGGCCAGCACAGTGACATCCCGGGTACAGACTCTTATCTGCTGGTGCACGAATATGAGATGAGCAGGCAGAAAAGCTGACATCACAGGTCATGTGACCCTGAGTGATATCTTAGAAACCAGCAGCTTTAGAAGCACAAAGTGCTGGAAAAGCTGTTATATTTGATTAGTTAGAAGCAAATGACAAACAAATAACTCAGACAACCCCTGTAACCCTTAGACTCCCAGCGCCGTACGTGTACGTCGCTGGGGCGATGCGGACACATGGCGCCTGCTCGCTCGTGCAGCGGGCGTCATGGCCGGCAAGTCTCTGCTGTTTCTAATAGCAGAGACTTGCGGGTAGTTACCGCCATTGGCGGCGTCTTCATAGGCCTTTAGATGTCGTGATCACACGTGATCACGGCATCTAGTTGCGTCTAAAACTGGAAGCGTACGCTTCCGGGTGGTGTACAGACGCCCCGTGTGGCCAATCGGGGTGTCTGTACACGATCTGAAAGTTGTAAACCTCGCTGATGAGGTTTACAGCTTTCAAAGTGCAATTCTTATTCTGGCCAGTAGATGGCAGGCCAGGATAAGAAATTAGCAAATTCGGTCATTAATTCAAAATTAAAAAACCCTGATTGCTCATAAAGAAAAAAATAAAAAACACAATCTATTTGCTCATATTTGAGCTTTAAAATAATCACAAAAAATTTTTAAAAAAATGTTAAAAAATATATATATATAAAAATATATATAATAAAAAAAAGTTTAAATCACCCCCTCTCCGTATAATTAAAAAATAAATACCTAAATAACAATAAATATAGACATCATGGGTATCACCGTGACCAAAAACGCCCGTACTTTTAAAATATAAAAAAAAGAATTCCAATACGGCGAATTGTGTGGCGGAAAAAAGCGTCCAAATGGCGATTCGCTGTTTTTTGTCGCTTTTTTTCTAAAAAAATTAAATAAAAAGTGATCAAAAAGTCATACACACCCCAGAATGGTATCAATAAAAACTTCAGATCGCCCCGCAAAAAATGAGCCCCCATACAGCTCCGTACACATAAATACCAAAAAGTTATTGGGGTCAAGATATGACAAAAAAAAGGCCAACATTATAATTATTTTATCACTATCAAAACGCAGGAAAAACTATACATATTAGGTATCGCCGGATTCCTACTGACCAGTAGAATGAAAGTAACGGGTCACTTTTAATGAACATCGAACGCTGTAAATAAAAAACCCGTAGAACTGTAGCGGAATAGCGTGTTTTTTTGCAATTTCACCTGATTTGGAATTTTTTTCCCGCTTCCCACTACACCATACGCAATATTAAATGGTGGCGTTGGAAAGAACAACTTGTCCCGCAAAAAACAAGCCCTCATACAGCTATGTGAACAGAAAAAAGAAAACAGTTATGGCTGTGTGAAGGCAGGGAGCGCAAAACGAAAACGCAAAGCCGAAAAAACCTCCGGTACCGAAAGGTTTAAATTGTTAATTGAAAAATTGTTTTCATTTGGCAGCTGGTCACCCAGAAGTTGTTTATGGCACAAAATGTATAATAATCTTTTTTTTTACCTACTTTTATTTACTTTTTAATGATAATCCCAAACTCTGCCAATCGAGCCCCGGTATAGCCCTTGTGATACCAAAGTAAAGGAATGTTATAAGGGTAACCTAAATAATACAAAGCTATATCATGAGAACCTACTTTGTCTGGGCAAACCGGTAGGGGGCGAGCCTAACAAATGGAAGGAAAAAATGGCTTCCTCCACACATGGTCCAGTCAATCATCTAAAAAGAAAAATGAGGTCAAAATGACTGAAAGATAAAAATGTGTCTTCCCGCAGTGCGCTTTGTGGATGTGTGGTCGACAACCCAGAAGGCTCCAATGAAATTTCTACTCTTAAGTTATTCAACAAGCAATACCAAGTAAGTGAGACACTGAGTTCGAGTCTTCCGTCAGAGGGGAGAATTTCCTTATATCTAAGCCCATCAAAAACATCAGTTCTTAGTCACCACATTGGAATCTTCCATCAGAATTTGGAGGATTTCCTTGCATACTCCATTGTATGCCGCAGCATAGAAAAGCACAGGCAACCATGCTATTCCATACAGCAAAAAGAAGGTACACAGACATACTCCAGCCCAACAGAGGCCGAATAGACCCACTTTTGGCTTCTGTTGGGTAGATTATGGCTTATGGCTATGCTTTATGTATGCAGCAGCTGCTTTCCCATTGTGTACTCCTAATCCTTGCAAGCAGGGGCGTAACTACCATAGCGGTCAGACCATGTGACTGCTATGGGGCCCAGGGCAAGAGGGGGCCCAGTCTTAGTTGGGATTATCTCCTCTTCTACTGGAGATAATGCTGCTATGGGGCCCAGGGCAAGAGGGGGCCCAGTCTTAAGGTCCTTTTACACGGGCCGATTATCGCCGAAAAAATCGTTCCTAGGAACGCTTAGTGCCGATAATCGGCCCGTGTAAAAGTGGCCCTAATCAGCCGACGAACGAGCAAAAACGCTCGTTCGTCGGCTGATTGGATCTTTTTGGTTTTCTACAAAAGATCCAATCTGTCGGGCGCACATCGGCCTGTGTAAAACAGGCGATGTGCGCCCTGACAGTATGGAGCTTCCCGGCCGCACGAGCGATACAGCGATCACTCGTGCGGCCCGGCGCTCGATTCATCGGGCCGTGTAAAGGCTCCCTGCCCGAGCGCCGATATCGCTGATCGGCGCTCGGGCAGGGAGACACATCGGCCCGTCTAAAAGGGCCTTTAGTTGGGATTATCTCCTCTTCTACTGGAGATAATGCTGCTATGGAGCCCAGGCCAAGAGGGGGCCCAGTCTTAGTTGGGATCATCTCCTCTTCTACTGGAGGTGAACACTTGGTCAGGACTCTTCCCTCTAAAGGAACAACTTTTAGCAAATGACACAGTGGAAAAATGGCCCAAAGGTCATTGAAAGGGGTTTAGCTATGGGGCCCTTACTTCTCTACCATGGAATATAAAATATCATCTGTATAAATCAATTGTTTTCAGGAAAAAACTCGCCAGTTGGTGGAAACCGGGATGTATGACACCAATGAAAATTTCACCGTCGTCATTCAGCCATTTTTGGAGCGCCTTGTAATACCAAGAAAAGAGGTAAGCATACAGAAAAATTCCAAAAGTCACCAGTCAGAGAGGAAGCCATTACGGCAACTTTTAAAGCCAGCCCTGGCCTACATCCTCTGACGACTGGTGGCCCGCCCAACAGATCAGACCGGCTTGTGACCGTCTGGTAGGAACTTCTCGGTTTAAAGTTCTAATCTGAAGAGCCGTATTTGTGTTCTGTATAGAATGGAGTTCCGGACAGATCCTTCATGGCTCCGGATTGTTTCCACTTTGGAGAAAAAGCTCACGCCCAGGGAGCTCGTGGTTTATGGAAAAACATGGTGAGATCACAAGCTTCACATTTTCGTCTGATCTGTACGCACCTCCGCAATTGTATGAGAGATTAGATTAGACCTTTTATGGGGTTGTCATGGGTCTTCAGAGATAGTGTCCTCTTGGATCCAACCATACAACCTGATCAGCAACTAACCAATCAGGTGGTCATCTATGGTCAAAAAAGGCCAAAAACAAAGGAGATGCAACCCCACTGAAGGTTGACCTGTTCACATTCCCACCAAGCTATAGTTATGGGGAACATTAGGAGGGATCTACCTCTGTTTTCCTTCAGTCTTATCTTTATTTACCTCTAGGTAGGTTGGTAGTAGGACCTAGGTTACTCTAGCTACTTCAATTTCTCGGGACCATCGCTATGATTTTTTGACACCCTTCTATATACGGTCCTGACTCCATATTTTATTATCTCCTAATGAAGCTTTTTGTAGCTATAGCATCATGCCATTCATTAATACACGTTTTTATTTTGCTCCTAGTTTGAACCTGTTGGAAAGAAGACGGATAACCAGGGGCTTGATGAGAACGTCGGTATTTTCTGCCCCCCTGAGGTACGAGTACTAGATTTAGACATAACATCTATTTTAGAAACTTATCAGCAATGAGAACGGGACCACCTTGTAAGGTGGAAATTTTTGAAATTCAAGTGATATATAAACAATAGGTGGTGAATTACCAGTAATGGATGACGTGGAACCTGAAAACTCATTTAATATTGTTATTGTTTTTAGAGTGATCCTTTCGTGAAAACTGCAAAGAACAGCAACTACGTTTATCCCACCATTACTCCGGACCCAGTGAGTAGTCATGATATCACTATAAAGAGTCTGGGGTCTACCGTCATGTAGACAGTGTTTGTTTTGTTTCTGAGCCAAGTACCCCCCCCCCTCCCCGACTCAAAAAATGTACTGTACCTTTAAGGCTGCAACATAGTAACATAGTTTATAAGGCCGAAAAAAGCCCTCCGTCCATCCAGTTCTTCCTGTTATTCTACAAGTTGATCCAGGGGAAGGCAAAAAACCCTGTGAGGTAGAAGCCAATTTTCCTCACTTTAGGGGAAAAAATTCCTTCCCGACTCCAATCAGACATCAGAATAACTCCCTGGATCAGCGACACCTCTCTAGTAACTATAACCTGTAATATTATTACCTCCAGAAATACATCCAGGCCCCTCCTGATCTCTTATAGTGAACTTACCATCACCACCTCCTCAGGCAAAGAGTTCCATAGTCTCACTGCTCTTACCGTAAAGAATCCTCTTCTATGTCTATGTACAAACCTTCTTTCCTCCAGACGCAGAGGATGTCCCCTCGTCACAGTCAGAGTCCTGGGGATAAATAGATGATGGGAGAGATCTCTGTACTGACCTCTGATATATTTATACATAGTTATTACATCTCCCCTCAGTCGTCCCTAATTTTGATAATCTTTCTGGGTCCTGTAGTCCACCCATTCCAGTTATTACTTTAGTTGCCCTCCTCTGAACCCTCTCCAGCTCTGCTATGTCTGCCTTGTTCACAGGAGCCCAGAACTGTACACAGTCCTCCATGTGTGGTCTGACTAGTGATGTGTAAAGTGGCAGGACTATGTTCTCATCACGGCCATCTATGCCCCTTTTGATGCAACCCATTATCTTATTGGCCTTGGCAGCAGCTGTCTGACACTGGTTTCTACAGATTAGTTTGCTGTTCACTAAAATTCCTAGGTCCTTTTCCATGTCAGAGTTACCCAGTGTTTTACCATTCAGTATGTACTGGTGACTGTGATAATACATTTAAAGGATTAGGACAATGCAAGTACTCTAGATAGATGGGGTACATGTGCCACAGGTTGTGTACCTAGGGCAGAGATCTTAAACTCGTGGCCCTACAGCTGTTGTAAAACTACAACTTCCATCATGCCAGGAGAGCCTACAGCTATTGGGGTATACTGGGAGTTGTAGTTTTTCAACAGCTGGAGGGCCACGAGTTTGAGATCCCTGACCTAGGGTTATGGTTGTGTGGTGCCCCCAGGTATTGGTGAGGTGGAATTGTGGGGGCAGGCTTATATGTTGCATAGAACTTTCTATGTTTGCACCAGTCTCTAATGTACCAACATAACTGGCTCGTTTTTTTGGTTATTTTAATGTTTTTGAAGATAAATTGTTACTGTTTTATAGGTTTTGGCATGGGCTATGACTATTGGTGGGGCTCTAGAACGGTGATGCCTAACCTTCAACACTCCAGCTGTGGTAAAACTACAACTCCCAAGATGCACACTTGCTTGGCTGTTCTCAGAACTCCATAGAAATGAATGGAGCCCGCTGGGAGTCGTAGTTTTACCACAGCTGGAGTGCCAGAGGTTAGCCATCACTGCTCTAGAAGAAAAAGCCTAGGGTGTAGATCATGATGTTACGATGATCAGGTTTTTGGCCTAGTTCAACATATCAAAGAGAATGCTTATGTTACCAAGAGCATATATGCCATGGAGGCTGCCCATCCAGTTGCTCAGGTGCCCAATGGAAAGTGAGGGTCCAGCCCTAGAAGATCCCAACCTCATTACTATTGGGTGGCAAAAACTTGTGCAAGATTAAGGGGTCATTCGCATCTCAGCCTTTTATGGCTGAGGTTGGACTAATCAGACTAAGCAGCGACCAGTAGTAGGTGGAGTTGCAAAACTTTCTGAGTGATTTCAGATTTCTCAGTGATTGCTTCACTGTTACCGCAACTTCCGTAGCAGTGAATGGGATCTACGCAAACAGTGTAACACATCTAATGACAAAGTTTCTGATACTACCGAGTTACTGGACCCATGTAGCTCCCATTCACTGCTATGAAAGTTACGGAAAATGTAAAACGCAGTCTGCTTGTCCATTTCCATATTTCCACCTACCCCCAGCCAGCGCTTACTCTTGGAAATGGGAATATCCCTTTAATTATAATTGAAATCTCATAAAATAACAAAGTATGAGGAACCTCTTTGTGAAACTTCATCTTACTTATTGAAATTACTCAGGTACACGGCAGCAAACTGGAATGTACAGACCGCTCTCCATCTCCTTCCAAACCCACTTCTGGTAAGACTCAAGTATCTGTACAATCCAGTCCAGATGTCTAAACCTTTCTTTGCTGCTTCGTGGAGTAAATTGTTTCTCTGTTGCCTCTAATTCATGATTTTTCATCTGTTTCCAGTTCACCGTCTTCGGCCAGCAGATATTACGGTAGTTGCAGCCCTTGGTGACTCTCTGACGGTAAGAACCTGGAATGCATTAAGATATGCAATACATAGTGACCTATGAGAGTATTTGGACTAGTGCATATTACCCTAGAACATACCACGTGTTAGGGCTCATTCAGATGGCCGTATGTTGTCCGCAAAAATGTGGATCCGTTTTTTTGCGGATTACATACTGAACCATTCAATTCTATGGACCTTTTTCTTCCATTCCATGGCTCCGCAAAACAAATGAAACATGTCCTCTACTTGTCAGTGAAAATCAGGACGTGGCCCCATTGAAGTCTATGGGTCCGCAAAAATACGGAATGCAATCCGTTTTTTTTTTGCGGACATGCTGAACTGTCTGCAAAAAAACGGATCCGTATTTTTTTCGGACATGATACAGCTGTCTGAATGAGCCCTTAGGCCGCATTCAGACGGCTGTAGTATTGCGGGTCCGCAAAAATGCGGAAACCGCAATACTACGGGTGCCACCCAGTGTGTGTTGCGCAACTTGCGGAACACATGGCCGGGTGCCTTGTTCAAAATGCCTATACTTGTCTGCTGTTGCGGACAAGAATAGGACACGTTCTATAGTTTCTTGCAGAGCCGAGGCTCGGCAAGATGGCGAGCCGGCCATAGAAGTGAACAGGCCCACACCTATTCCGCAATTTTGTGGAATAGGTGCGGACCCGTTCACGGGCCCTTAGACTGTGAAAGAGAGGGGTGTGACCATAGGAAAATTAAATTTTGTTGGCCCTCAAAGCAGATCTACCCATCTAGGCTTAGTCCTGGCATGAAACTCCCCTAAAGAAGTGCTGCTGCTATTCACAGCGAATATCTTTACTAGAATGGTTTTTGTAGGTAAACACATAGGTTTAGGCACTCCGTTCTAGAGATAGGACCCAGGTATCAGAGGTGGGACCAGCACCTATCTGACATTGGTGGCTTATCCTAGCGATATACCATCAATGTATGAGATGAGACAACCATTTTAAATAAGATTCTCTTGAATGAGATCCACATATTCGTATTGTGCACCTACTGTTATGTTCCTCACAACATATGATAGAATGTGTATAAATGTCTTACGATTGTGGCCCTCAAAAAATACAGGACGTCCTTGTGTAATAAACACGTTCCCTTTAGCACAGTGTCATTTTTCACATGTTGATATATTTCAGGCCGGAAATGGAATTGGCTCCAAACCCAACGATGTCTTGGATGTAATCAAACAATATCGTGGATTGTCGTGGAGGTAACGCTGCTGACTAATAAGTAACAGAAGGAAATCATAATCCCTCATAATATCTCACACATCTTATAATAATATTATTATGATTCTTTGTAATGAATGAGCTTATAACATCACTGCTGTGATCAACTGACAATGTACACAAGTTGGCGAGCCAGCCAGGAGAAAGTATACCGTGATGTACACTTATGGGTGTAAAATGAGCTGTTTTAAATATTGTTTTTCAAGAAAAAAATTAATGCAACAAACAGAAATATTTAAAGGGGTCCTCTCACTTCAGTAAGTGGCATTTATCATGTAGAGAAAGTTAATACAAGGCACTTACTAATGTATTGTGATTATCCATATTGCTTCCTTTGCTGGCTGGAGTCATTTTTCCATCACATTATACACTGCTCGTTTCCATGGTTACGACCACCCTGCAATCCATCGGCGGTGGTCGAGCTTGCACTCTATAGGAAAAAGCACCAGCCTATGAGCGCTCCCACAGCCCCGGCCACCAGAGAGGCTGACGCTTTTTCCTATATTGTGCAAGCACGACCACCACTGATGGATTGCAGGGTGGTCGTAACCATGGAAACAAGCAGTGTATAATGTGATGGGAAAATGAATCCAGTCAGTAAAGGAAGCAATATGGAGAATCACAATACATTAGTAAGTGTCTTCTATTAACTTTCTCTACATGATAAATGCCACTTACTGAAGTGAGAGGACCCCTTTAAGGAAGGACTGGAAGACTCATAATAATATCATAATATCAGGAATATAATGCTATATTATTTCCATGTGTTTCAGTATTGGAGGGGATTCTATTCTAGACCACGTCACCACCTTGCCGAGTGAGTACAATATGGAAACCTATCACTGATCCATTGATGCTTCTGTATTAACCCCTTAGGGACCTGCCTGTTTTGGGCCAAGCAATTTTGTTCATTTTTTTCCATCACATTTCAACAGCTATAACTTTTTTATTTTTCTTTCGATGTAGCCACAAAGAGGGATTGGTTTTTGCAGGACATGTTATAGTTTTTAAAGGCACCATTTTAATTTACCGATTACGGTAACTTTTATTAACTTTTTCTGGGGGATGAGAAAAAATACAATACTGCCACTGAGTTTTTATGTTGAATATAATCACATTTTGCTGCATTAGTTTTTCTGTATAAATAATTAGTATCATTGGTTTCATTCTGGCATACATAACACTGTTTGATTGTTTTTTTTTTTTGTGGCAAATAAGAAAAAAAAAACAAACAGCAATTCAGCAATTTTTCTCTTACACCATTCACCGTGCAGGATAAATTACATGATAATTATGTAGTGTGGGTTGTTACAGTTGTGGCTACACCAAAAATATGAAAGGGATTTTATTTTTTTAGTTTTTTTTCCACTGAAAACATTTTTTCAATGGAAAATTTTTTTTTTTTTTTAAAAGAGGACCTCTCACCGCTCCTGACATGTGTATTTTAATAGCTTCATGTATTCTCCATGTAATAACGATTCTGGAACATCTATTCTTAGGAACACACCCCCAACTGGTTACCTCCCCTCTGTACCCTTACTGCAGACTGCTAGCAATTCATTAATAACTTCTAGTAGTAATAATAAAGGAATGGCACAACATACAGACATAAGAATAAATGCTCCTGAATTGTTATTACATAGGGAATTCATGAAGCTATTAAAACAGGCATGTCAGGAGAGGTGAGATGGTCCTCTGTAGACTCCACTAATATTGGCCCACAAGGGGGATTACTGACAAGCGATCTCTGAATCCTATCCATATGATATACACCTGTAACTCATCTTATGTAGTACGGTGTATTATAGAAGGACACTTATGTAGTACAGTGTATATATAGAAGGGACACCTATGTAGTACAGTGTATATAGAAGGTACACCTATGTAGTGTACAGTGTATTATAGACAGGGACATCTATTGTAGTACAGGCTATTATAGAAGGGACACCTATGTAGTACAGTGTATTATAGAAGGGACACCTATGTAGTACAGTGTATTATAGAAGGGACATCTATGTAGTACAGTGTATTATAGAAGGGACACCTATGTAGTACAGTGTATTATAGAGAGGGACATCTATGTAGTACAGTGTATTATAGAAGGACACCTATGGAGTACAGGTTAGGGCCCTTTAGTATAGAAGGACACCTATGTAGTACAGTGTATTATAGAAGGGACATCTATGTAGTACAGTGTATTATAGAAGGGACACTTATGTAGTACAGTGTATTATAGAAGGGACACCTATGTAGTACAGTGTATTATAGAAGGGACACCTATGTAGTACAGTGTATTATAGAAGGGACACTTATGTAGTACAGTGTATTATAGAAGGGACACTTATGTAGTACAGTGTATTATAGAAGGGACACTTATGTAGTACAGATGTATTATAGTTATAGAAGGACACCTATGTAGTACAGTGTATTATAGAAGGGACACCTATGTAGTACAGTGTATTATAGAAGGGACACCTATGTAGTACAGTGCATTATAGAAGGAACACCTATGTAGTACAGTGTATTATACAAGGGACACCTATGTAGTACAGTGTATTATACAAGGAACACCTATGTATTAATGTGTATTATAGAAGGGACACTTATGTAGTACAGTGTATTATAGAAGGGACACCTATGTAGTACAGTGTATTATACAAGGGACACCTATGTAGTACAGTGTATTATAGAAGGGACACCTATGTAGTACAGTGTATTATAGAAGGGACACCTATGTAGTACAATGTATTATATTGTCAATACCCTACTGCACCTCTGGTAAAGCTTGATAATAATGCTGGCTGACCTGGGGGCCTTCATTAATACTGATGACTTATCCTCAGGTCCCGGGGGACTGTCTGTGTCCTCTCCCTTCTCTCTTCCTGCTCACTGCTGCTTTGTCTATGGTGTCTATGGTGAGTAGGGAAGAGAGAAGGGTGAAGGCACATGCGCCTTCCCTTCATACAGCTGATCAGCGAGAGGGTGCCGGGTGTCGGATCCCCAGCAATCTGATATTGATGACCTATCCTGAGGATAGGTCATCAATGTGAAAAGCCCGGAGAACCCCTTTAAGTCAATGTGACCTGGCACAGTCACTACACTTTGAATGGAGCTGTGCTTCCAGCTCCATTCGCATTGCTAGTTCGGGCAGCTGCAGGGAACAGGTGATCTTGAGGGTGCAAGTTGGAAAATGATGATCTATCTTAAGGACAGGTCATCAGTGTCAGGACCCTCATCATATGCCCTAGAACAGGGATGTCCAACCTGCGGCCCTCCAGCTGTTGCAAAACTACAATTCCCAGCGTGCCTGGACAGCCTACAGCTAATAGGGGATGCTGGGAGTTGTAGTTTTGCAACAGCTGGAGGGCCGCAGGTTGAGTATACCTGCCCTAGAACATACGAAATGTGGACAAACCCTTTAAAGGGGTTCTCCGAGTTATATATATATAGATGACCTGTCCTCAGGATAGGTCATCAATATCAGATCGGCGGGGGTCCGACACCTGGCCCCCCCGCCGATCAGCTGTTTGAAGAGGAGGCGCGCGCCGTATCAGCGCTGCCTCCTCTTCACTGTTTACATGCTGGCCCTAACGGAGGTAGTGGTGAGTAGGTGTAATTACACCTCACCGCCCCATTCATTTCTATGGGAACAATCACTCCTATACAAGTCTATGGAAGCGATGATGATGAGGATAGGTCATCAATATATATAACTCGAAAAACCCCTTTAACCCCTTCCCGACCAGCGCCGTACATGTACGGCGCTGCGGGAAGTGATTTCCCGACCAGCGCCGTACTTGCTACGGCGCGCTGATCGGGCGGGTGCAGGAGCTGCGCCCCGCCCGATTAGCGGCGGGGTCCGGCTGTGCCCAGTAGCCGGACCCCTGATATATGCACCAGCATCGGTGAAAACACCGATGCCGGTGCATTAACCCTTCATGTGCCGCGGTCAGCGCTGACCGCGGCACATGCGATGCGGGCGGTGGGAAGGGGTTGCCATCGGGTCCCCGCGCTGCTGTGACGGGGACCCGATGGCTGAGATAGCAGCCGGATGCCTTCCTTAGGCATCCGGCTGCTATCTACGGAAGCCTGTGAGATCCAGCCCCCTGGATCTCACAGGCAGTGTGCTGGAAGTGTATTACATTGAGTAATACACTTCCAGCCAATGCATTACAATACAGAAGTATTGTAATGCATTGTAAGGGATCAGACCCCCAAAAGTGAAAAAAAAGTGTAAAATAAGAAAGTTAAAAAAAGTGAAAAAAATAAAGTTTTACAAAAAAAAAGTTTCAAGTCCCCCCCCCAAAAAAAGCGTCATTTTTACAAAATAATATAAAAAAATTTGTAAAAAATAGTGAAAAAAAAAAGAAGAAGACATATTAGGTATCGCCGCGTCCGTATCGACCGGCTCTATAAAAATAGCACATGATTCACCCCGTCAGGTGCACGCAGTTAAAAAAAAAAAAAAAAAACTGTGCCAAAACAGACATTTTTTGGTCACCTTCCCTTACAAAAAGTGTAATAGCAGGTGATTCAAAAAAGCGTATGTACCCAAATGGTACCAATCAAACCGTCATCTTGTCCCGCAAAAAATGAGACCCTACCTAAGACAATCGCCTGAAAAATAAAAAAAAATATGGCTCTCAGAAAATGGCAACACAAAAAGTATTTTATTTTGTTCAAAAATAAATCTAATGTGTAAAAACTATCCAAAAATAAAAAAGTTAGACATATTGGGGTATCGCCACGTCCATAACAACCTGCTCTATAAAAATATTGCATGAGATGGCCCCCTAGGCGAATGCTGTAAAAAATTTTTTTTAAAAAGCAATGCCAAAACAGACATTTTTTTCCCTTTTGCCTCACAAAAAGTGTAATAGCAGGCGATCAAAAAGGCGTATTTACCCCAAAATGGTACCAATCAAACCGTCATCTTTGTCCTGCAAAAACGATACCCTACCTGAGACAAATCGCCTGAAAACTGAAAAAAATATGGCTCTTTGAAAATGGCAACACAAAAAAAAGATTTTATTCTGTTCTAAAATGCATCTAATGTGTAAAACTTTCCAAAAATAAAAAGTTAGACATATTGGGTATCGTCGCGTCCGTAACAACCTGCTCTATAAAAATATTACATGCAGATGGCCCCCCGGGTGGAATGCTGCAAAAAAAAAAAAAAAAAAAACATGCCAAAACAACCATTTTTTTCCCTCTTGCCTCACAAAAAGTGTAATAGCAGGCGATCAACAAAGGCGTATTTACCCCAAAATGGTACCAATCAAACCGTCATCTTGTCCTGCAAAAACGATACCCTACCTGAGACAATCGCCTGAAAACTGAAAAAAATATGGCTCTTTGAAAATGGCAACACAAAACAAAGATTTTATTCTGTTCTAAAATGCATCTAATGTGTAAAACTTTCCAAAAATAAAAAAGTTAGACATATTGGGTATCGTCGCGTTCGTAACAACCTGCTCTATAAAAATATTACATGAGATGGCACCCCAGGTGAATGTTGTAAAAAATTTTTTAAAAAAACCATGCCAAAACTGCTATTTTTTTTCACCTTGACTCACAAAAACTGTAATACAAAGCGATCAAAAAGTCTAATGTACCCCAAAATGGTACCAATCAAACCGCCATCTCGTCCCGCAAAAAATGAGCCCCGACATAAGACAATAACTCAAAAAATAAAAAATCAACGTCACCCGCAAACCAATCCATCAAAATCTGTTCTGCAAAATCCATATGGCGCTCCTTCTGTTCTGAGTCCTGCCATGTTCCCCCACAGCAGTTTACCACCACATATGGGGTGTTGCCATATTCAGGAGAAAATGGGTAACAAATTATGGGGTGCTTTTCTCCTGTCACCCCTTGTGAAAATGAAAAATTTGGGGCTAAAGCAACATTTTATTGGAAGAAATGAAACTTTTCATTTTCACAGCCAAGTGTTTCCAAATTCCGTACGGGGTCAAAGTGGCCAGAACCCCCCTTAATATATTCTTTGAAGGGAGTAGTTTCCAAAATGGGGTCACTTTATGAGGGTTTCCACTGAAGAGGTACGTCAGGGTCTCTCAATTACAAAATGGTGCCTAAAAATTATTCTAGCAAAATCTGCCTCCAAAATCCGTATGGCGCTCCTTTCCTTCTGACCACTGCCACAAACCCATAGAGACGTTTACCACCACATATGGGGTATTTCTGTAAACTGCAGAATCAGAGTAATGTATATTGAGGTTTAGTTTGCTGTTAACCCTTGCTGTGTTGCAAGAAAAAAATTATTAACATGAATAATCTACCAAAAAAGTGAAATTTTGAAATTTCACCTCCATTTTCCTTTAATTCTTGTGGAACACCTGAAGGGTTAACAAAGTTTGTAACAGCAGTTTTTTATAACTTGAGGGGTGTAGTTTCTAAAATGGGGTCATTTATGGGGGGTTTCATTATGTAAGCCCCTCAAAATCACTTTATCTGAATTGGTGCTTAAAAAAATGGTTTTGGAAAATTTGGTGAAAATTTGAAAAATGGCTTCTAAACTTCTAAGCCCTCTAACGTCCCAAAAAAGTAAAATGACATTTATAAAATGATGCCAACATAAAGTAGACATATGGGGAATGTAAAATAATAACTATTTTTTGAGGTATTACTGTGTATTTTGAAAGTAGAGAAATTGAAATTTGGAAATTTGGAAATTTTTCAAAATTTTTGGTAAATTTGGGATTTTTTCATAAATAAGGGTGAAATATATTGACTCAAATTTATGACTGTCATGAAGTACAATGTGTCACAAGAAAACAATCTTAGAATGGCCTGGATAAGTAAAAGCGTTCCAAAGTTATTACCACATAAAGTGACACATGTCAGATTTGCAAAAAATGGCCCGGTCAGGAAGGTGAAAACAGGCCCGGGGTTGAAGGGGTTAAGGGTAGATCTAAAAACAAAAACAAATGAACAAGGAATGTTTATATTAAATGTATATTGAATGTCACTAATGATGACTTCTATTCTCACCGCGTTCCTCTCTGTTTTTAAAGATATCCTACGACAGTTCAATCCGCTTCTTACGGGATTCTCCATAGAGGCTGGGAATAGCAGCTCACACAGCTCATTTCTTAATAAGGCCGTCCCCGGGGCTAAGGCTATGTAAGGACTTCACCCTTTATTAATCAATATCTGCTTTTGCAGTTTATTTTAATTGCTGAAGTTGCAGAACTGTTCACGATGTCCTCAAGTAACTCACAAAATGCATCACAGGTGCAGCACCTACCATAACACCTAATAGTAAGCTATCCCAGATATAGGGTGCTGCCTCAAGTTTGGGTCAAAGCCAGGAGAATTACTATCTGCCCTTAAAGGGGTATTCCTATCACAGACAATGGGGGCACATCACTAGGAACGGAGCGGGGAGAGTAGCGGCTGGAGGACCCCAGGGTCTGGCCACCGCCAAGCGCTCCCCAATACAAGTAAATGGGAGCGTACCAGCACTTGTCTATTTTTAGCGGCCCCATAGAAATGAATGGAGGGCGGCTGTGCATGCGCAGTGCACCCTCCACCGTCTTTCCCTGCTCCGTTCTCAGTGTACCTATCAGACAATGGGGGATATCCTAGTGATACACCTCCATTGTCTGTGATGGGAAAACCCCTTTAATATTACCTTTCCTTTTATGATCCACACCTGATTTTGACTTCAAAAAGACCTGAACATGAGGCAGCGCCCATACATCTCAGGAGCCTGTAGGTGCAGAATGTGAATTCTATCATTAGTTCAGCCACCCCCTGCGTTCTAATAATAGGAAGGTGACTATTTGACGTTTTACTGTAAGCTGTAAAATGAGATACATTTTTAACCATGGCTTTAGCCTGTAATGCTGACACCTAGTGGCCAGTATAAAGTATTTCAGAACCTATTTTTATAATCCTGTAGATCAGGGGTGTCAAACTCGTGGCCCTCCAGCTGTTGCAAAATTACAACTTCCATCACGTCTGGACAAGCCTACAGCTATCCAGGCATGCTGGGAGTTGTAGTTTTGCAGCAGCCGGAAGGCCACAAGTTTGACATCTCAGCTTTGTCAGCAGTGTCTTCTATTTTCATGGTTCCCTCCGATAGAAAACATTACGGTAGATGTGAAAACTCTGCACTACTGCTGGGAGTCCCACTAACAAGTGAGGATTGGGAGGTTTCCGTTACTTACCTGCGGCACTTTACCAGCTATAAGATCCAGCTGTTGTGAAACTACAATTCCCAAGATACTCTGAAAGTCTGTCTGGCATGTTGAGAGTTGTAGTTTTACAAGAGCTGAAGAGTCGTAGCTTGGAGAGCACTAAATTAGAATATCGGCAGGGAAGGCATACTGGTCATTGGAAGTCCCATTCAGCCAATGTAGGGGGGGGTAACATTTTTTTTAACCCCCTAACTGTCAGCTCCAGCAGTGGGAAAAGCAGCTAACTGGAGGGGGGAGGGCTGCTTTATATGCTGCTACCTCCTGAATGGTAGCAGCTAGAAACATGCACCTGGTCTTGTTTGAAAGCTGACATTCCAAGCTTTTAGACAACACCAAAATGACAGAAAGAAAGAGAAAGATATCACTGATAGAAATCGGGATGCTGTGAACGCAGCAGAAAATGAAAGTATTCCCGACCTAATTTCTAACAGTGATTTCTCCTCTGTTGCTTGGACTTTAGCTGTCATTAGCTGCATTGCAATCAGCACTTGTTAACCCCCTTCGCCCTCTGCATAGTCGCTCGCATATAGTCCCATAGACACCCATGGTATGTATTGCCCCCCAGAGAGGAAAATTTAATGTACATAAAAAACCTTAGAATATTTTTATATAACACTACCTTTGTAATGCCCTATAGTAACTGGGTCATGTTAGGATTTCCTATATCGTCCTGTACTTTGCTCCGGTGCAGACTGATGTACACCTACAACAGATAAGTGCATGCTTTACAGCCTGTAGTAAAACGGCCATTAACCCCCATAATGCCAGTGTCATAACCTCTCATTACATATCACTGACTGATCACTTGTGGGAGCAGGGAGACTAGAGTACATTCCCTCTCAGTGTAAGAGACTGGTATAACCCAGGGCATCGCAGTATAATCCTTTCTGTATTCTTCCGCCTTCCTACAAAGCTATGATACCATGCTGCATGCTGGGTATAAACGGCAGAAATCTCAAGGGGGTCTGGGCTCCATCTTGCATTTATTACAAGAATTGTAATACAGACAGCGGCCTCTCTGAACACAGCGCACCCCTGGAGCCCCCAATGATCAACAGGTGGAAGCAGCGGCCACTACAGGGGAAGTGTGGTATTACATGCTGCCTATTCAACTGAATGGCTGACCACATTATATACCATATTGACAAGCTGGGCCCTCCCAGAGCACAAGTCGGCTCTCGCTTTTCTCTGCACCCCCTACTGGTTCAGTGTTGAGTCCTCTGCTGTCATGCATTGTGGGCGATGTGGCTCTGACAGAATAAAAATGTCTTGTTGCTTTGCAGTGATATGCCCACCCAGGCTCAAGATCTGGTTGCCAAGATGAAAGAAGACAAGGTAGGTCACTGCACGATCTCAGACATGTCCGGATTGTCAAAGCCAATAAACATGGCTGGTTTCTGCTTAAAACAGCACCACACCTCTTTACAGGCCGTGTGTGGTATTGCAACTGAGCCCCTTTAAGAAGCATTGATCAGCAGGATCATCTCCATTACATCAGGTGGGGTTGACTCTGCTGATTCTAATGATACCTGTCTTGTGAAAGTTGGTTGCAGCGTTCCTGAGAACAAAAAAAAGGGCTTATTCTTTATGCAATTAAGGGATTCAGTGCACTGAGGGGCGGGGCCTAGCCCCAGGGTGCACTTCAGCTTCTCCACTTTCCATTATTGGATTGTTGGCCACTCCCCTCATTGTTTTTTTGTCGGAAACACCTCAACCGATTTTCACCATGCAGGTATCATTTCAGTCAGCAGGATAAACTATACTAGGCAGTATGCTTGGTTTCATAGGGTTGATCCTGCTGAAATGTGCTCTTTAAAGGGTCTTGTAAATTAAAGGGGTGAAAATAGTTAAAGGTAGGAGCCCCCCCCCACCTTAATACCAACCTTGTATCCCGCTGAGTGACAATATAAACATATGTTTCACCATTGTAGAAGTATAAACTAAGACCATGGAACCAAAATGGAGTTCTGTTATGGGTGGAGTTCCCCTTTAATTTGGGAATTATTAAATATACAGTAGGTGTACATATAGCTATAATATGATGATAATAATTAAATCTTTAATATTTTGCAGAGAATTAGTTTTGAAAATGACTGGAAAGTGATCACAGTTTTTGTTGGCGCCAATGACCTGTGTGCCTCCTGTACAGACAGCGTAAGTCATGAGATGGTAACAGTGCAACAGTATATCACAGACTGGTACCATCGGGCCCCATACACTCATCATACAGACATCAAGTCATAATGTACCAAACAGATGTACCAAACAGATATATACAGCCACCACTAGAGGGAGCTCAGGAGATTACTACATACAGATATATACAGCCACCACTAGAGGGAGCTCAGGAGATTACTACATACAGATATATACAGCCACCACTAGAGGGAGCTCAGGAGATTACTACATACAGATATACATACCACTAGAGGGAGCTCAGGAGATTATACAGATATATACAGCTAGAGGGAGGTCAGGAGATACTTCTACAGTCACCACTAGGGAGCTCAGAATTATGTACAGATATATACAGCACACTAGAGGGAGCTCAGGAGATACTGCATACAGATATATACAGCACCACTAGAGGGAGCTCAGGAGATTTACTGCATACAGATATATATACAGCCACCACTAGAGGGGCTCAGGAGATTGCTGCATACAGATATATACAGCCTCCACTAGAGGGAGCTCAGGAGATTACTACATACAGATATATACAGCCTCCACTAGAGGGAGCTCAGGAGCTTACTGCATACAGATATATACAGCCACCACTAGAGGGGGCTCAGGAGATTACTGCATACAGATATATTACAGCCTCCACTAGAGGGAGCTCAGGATTACTGCATACAGATATATACAGCCACCACTAGAGGGAGCTCAGAAGATTACTGCATACAGATATATACAAGCCACCACTAGAGAGCTCAGAGATTACTACATACAGATATATACAGCACCACTAGCTCAGGGAGCTCAGGAGAAGATTACTACATACAGATATATACAGTCATCACTAGAGGGGGCTCAGGAGATTACTGCATACAGATATATACAGCCACCACTAGAGGGAGCTCAGGAGATTACTACATACAGATATATACAGCCATCACTAGAGGGAGCTCAGGGAGATGACTACATACAGATATATACAGCTACCACTAGAGGGAGCTCAGGAGAATACTACATACAGATATATACAGTCATCACTAGAGGGGGCTCAGGAGATTACTGCATACAGATATATACAGCCACACTAGAGGGAGCTCAGAGATTACTACATACAGATATATACAGCCACCACTAGAGGGAGCTCAGGAGATTACTACATACAGATATATACAGCCACCACTAGAGGGGCTCAGGAGATTACTACATACAGATATATACAGCCACCACTAGAGGGAGCTCAGGAGATTACTACATACAGATATATACAACCACACTAGAGGGAGCTCAGGAGATTACTACATACAGATATATACATACAGCCACCACTAGGAGGGGAGCTCAGGAGATTACTACATACAGATATATACAGCCACCACTAGAGGGGAGCTCAGGAGATTACTACATACAGATATATACAGCCACACTAGAGGGAGCTCAGGAGATTACTACATACAGATATATACAGCCACCACTAGGAGGGAGCTCAGGAGATTACTACATACAGATATATACAGCCACCACTAGAGGGAGCTCAGGAGATTACATACATACAGATATATACAGATATATACACCACTAGAGGGAGCTCAGGAGATTACTACATACAGATATATATACAGCCACCACTAGAGGGAGCTCAGGAGATTACTACATACAGATATATACAGCCACCACTAGAGGGAGCTCAGGAGATTACTACATACAGATATATACAGTCACCACTAGAGGGAGCTCAGGAGATTACTACATACAGATATATACAGCCACCACTAGAGGGAGGCTCAGGAGATTACTACATACAGATATTATACAGCCACCACTAGAGGGAGCTCAGGAGATTACATACTACAATATATATCACCACAGCCATACCACATACAGATATATTACAGCCACCACTAGGGAGCTCAGGAGATTACTACATACAGATATTACAGCCACCACTAGAGGGAGCTCAGGAGATTACTACATACAGATATATACAACCACCACTAGAGGGAGCTCAGGAGTACATACAGATATATACAGCCACCACTAGAGGGAGCTCAGGAGATTACATACAGATATATACAGCCACCACTAGAGGGAGCTCAGAGATTACATACAGATATACTATACAGCCACCATAGCTAGAATACAGATATATACACCACAGCAGCTCAGGAGACTACATACAGATATATACAGCCACACTAGAGGGAGCTCAGGAGATAGTACATACAGACACAGCCACCACAGGGAGCTAGGATATTATAAGCACCACTAGAGGAGCTCAGGAGATTACTACATACAGATATATACAGCCACCACTAGAGGGAGCTCAGGAGATTACTACATACAGATATATACAAGCCACCACTAGAGAGCTCAGGAGATTACTACATACAGATATATACAGCCACCACTAGGGGGAGCTCAGGAGATTACTACATACAGATATATACAGCCACCACTAGAGGGAGCTCAGGAGATTACTACATACAGATATATACAGCCACCACTAGAGGGAGCTCAGGAGATTACGCATACAGATATATACAGCCACTAGTAGAGGGAGCTCAGGAGATTACTACATACAGATATATACAGCCACCACTAGAGGGAGCTCAGGAGATTTCTATATACAGATATATACAGCCACCACTAGAGGGAGCTCAGGAGATTACTACATACAGATATATACAGCCACCACTAGAGGGAGCTCAGGAGATTTCTATATACAGATATATACAGCCACCACTAGGTGGAGCTCACTATATACAGATATATACTGCTAGTTTTGAACTGTATGGGATATCTAGAGCTCCCCCTGGTGATGGCAATAAATAATAGGATTTAAATGGACGCAGTAGGATGAATCTTCAAGTGGATGTGAATACTTCTTCAATGCACATTGTATCTCAGCCTTTAACTAATGTTCTTATCGTTTCCTCTTCAGAATGTGTTCTCACCGTCAACTTATACCACCAACATCCGGAGGGCTCTGGATATACTGCATAAAGAGGTATATACTCAGACAGAAGCCGTAAACCATGTACCAGAAGGGTCCAGACATTGCATGGGCAGCCCATTGATGTCAGTCAGAGCCATGTAATGCTTCATCCCCTCTATGGTACCAGGTCCTCCACAGATCCCAGCTGATTGCTGCAGGTCCTAGGGTGTTGTCCATTGTGGGGCTTCCCTTGTAACTCCTCAACACAATTAAACCTATTCGTCAAATTGTGTGGCGGTAAGATCTCAAGCGGGGGGCGTGGTGGTGACGATCGACCCGCATATCTGTGGACCAATATTTTCATCCCCTTAATGACCGCTATTATACCTTTTTAAGACGACTATTCAGGGGCTTATTCTGGAGCCATTTGCTGCTCAGGTGCTGATGCTGCTGGGATCACAGGAACCAACGATCCCTGACATTTAAAGGGGTTTTACAGAACACAAACCTACCTTAATTACACATAACTCAGTTATAGGAGAAAGGTTGTAATTGACGTACTGTTCTGAAATTGCGTGGATCGGCCGCTCGGGAACCTGGTCATGTGACTCCCCTCTTCTGAAAATCCCGCCGACTTCATGTCCTTTACCAGGTTTCCGGTTTGGTCTGTGGATGGCAAGTCACTTCTGCTGTGGACGGGGACAGATCTATTCTTCTCTCTGGTGCATGTGCAAATCCTGAATCCACCTTATCTGCGCATGCGTTCCGAAGTTGCGTGGATCGGCCTCTTGGGAACCGGGTCATGTGACACTCTTCTTCTGAAAACCCTAGTTCCGCTGATGTCACGTCTTTTACCTTGGGCTGTGGACAGGGCCAGAACCATTCCCCTCTATGGCGCATGCACAAAACTTCTGGAACCGCCTCATCTGTGCAAGCGTCAGCGGAGAGTAATACTTCCGGACCCGTCCACAGCAGAAGTGACGTCCTGTCCACAGCCAAGGCCAGGAACCTGGTGAAGGACGTGACGACGGCAGAAGCTGGACTTTCAGAAGAGGAGCGTCACATGACCAGGTCCCCGACTAACTGATCCCCATCAGAAGTAACATCCCCGTCCATAGACCAGAAAGGTAACCTGGTGCTCAGACGTGATGCAGGCGGATGTAGGGTTTTCCAAAGAGAAGCACGACGTGGCGGGGTTCCAGAGCGACTGATCCAGGTAAGTCTATTGTACGGCGGGTGGATGGGACCCCTTTTAAAGGGATTTTCATAAATCCCATGCACCTACCGCTGAAACAATCGCCTCACCTGGCCTCATTGATGGATATATTAAGGGGATCTGCCTTCGCAGATTTGCATGCGGTATATCCACAGTGTACGGTATTACACTACCAGCGTAGAGAATGAGCTCCTGGCAGAAACTGACCCACGGCCTGTAAATTTATGCTGCGGATTTCCACTGTGGATTGCGCCCTTTGCAATGTATCGGGTGAAATCAGACAGATTTGTGGCAGAGTTAAATGACGTCCGACGTCCGGTGTGAGCGTACCGTAACGGTTGTGTATTTCTCTATACAGGTTCCCAGGGCCTATGTCAACCTGGTGGAGGTGATGGACATTATGCCGCTGAGAGAAGCCGTGCTGGACGACCGTGTGAAATGTCCGAGTCTGATCACAGGGTAACGTTCCCGCAGCTGTGCCCCTTCCCTCAGCCTTCTGTGGGCACCATTTCTGTGCTGCCTAATGAGGTCGCCCCATATCAAGGGGGAAATAAGTCCTCCTGCCTGGCACAGTGCCAACCCGTAATATCAGCCTATGTACCACCATATAGAGCCAAGCTAATGACGCCATGTACAGCTCACATAATACCACCATATAGTGCTGAGCTAATGACGCCATATACAGCCCACATAATACCACCATATAGTGCCAAGCTAATGACGCCATGTACAGCCCACATAATACCACCATATAGTGCCATGGTATTGACGCCATGTACAGCTCACATAATACCACCATATAGTGCCAAGCTAATGACGCCATGTACAGCCCACATAATACCACCATATAGTGCCAGCTAATGACGCCATGTACAGTCCACATAATACCACCATATAGTGCCGAAGCTAATGACGCCATGTACAGCCCACATAATACCACCATATAGTGCCAAGCTAATGACGCCATGTACAGCCCACATAATACCACCATATAGTGCCATGGTAATGACGCCATGTACAGCCCACATAATACCACCATATATATGCCATGTACAGTCCACATAAGCCATATACCACACCATATAGTGCCATGGTAATGACGCCATGTACAGCCACATAATTACCACCATATAGTGCCATGGTAATGCCCATGTACAGCCCACATAATACCACCATATAGTGCCATGTACAGCCCACATAATACCACCATATAGTGCCCATGGTAAACGCCATGACACCACATATATGCCAGTACAGCCCACCCACCATATAGTGCCATGTACAGCCCACAATACCACCATATAGTGCCATGGTAATGACGCCATGTACAGCCCACATAATACCACCATATAGTGCCATGGTAATGACGCCATGTACAGCCCACATAATACCACCATATAATACCCAGTTAATGAGTCCATGTAACACGTATTGCGCTTTTCTCTTTTAGTATGCTGTGTCCCTGTCTACTGAATGTCCAGTCGAATGCTCAAGAGCTCGAAGATCTTAAGAACATCAACCGTGCCTATCAGGTATTAGGCCTCGACCACATTTCCGTTTTTCACTGACGCGTGCCGTCCGCACTTTCCGCACATACCCATTTGATTTGTCTGTTCACACCGCGGGTCGGTAAAAAGAATTACGGACACATAAACTACTTTGGTCCGTGATGCAGACTAAACACGCCCATTGAAGTCTATGGGTCTGTGAAAATCACTGACACATTGAGGATGGCATCCGTGTTGCGTCCGTTTTTCACTAAAGACTCATAGGAAATTAATTTTCAGCTCTTCCTATTACAGCGCCACCCCTGTACGCTGGCTGTGTGTGGTACTGCAGTGCAGCTACTTTCACTTTCAATGGAGCTGAGCTGCAATACCAGATACAACCTGTGGACAGGCGTGGTGCTGTTTCTTGAAGAAGACAGCCGTGTTTTTATAATCCTGGACAACTCCTTTACGTTTTCTGCCCTTTACAGCTCAGCCTCCAACATTTCATCGATTCTGGAAGATACGACACCAGAGAAGACTTCACTGTGGTTCTCCAGCCATTTTTCCGACAACCGAAAATTCCACATCTCGCGGTAATCCGTGCTTCTGTCCTCACCACGAGGAAATGGACTCTGGTGGCCAATAGTTTAGTGGTGTAGTCTCTGATGGCTTCTGGTTTGGAGCCCCCTACAGATCTGGGGTCTACCTCAGATCTGTACAGTAGGAGGCAACCTCTATGGTCTACCTAAGATCTGTACAGTAGGAGGCGACCTCTATGGTCTACCTCAGATCTGTACAGTAGGAGGCGCCCTCTGGGGTCTACCTCAGATCTGTACAGTAGGAGGCGTCCTCTATGGTCTACCTAAGATCTGTACACTAGGAGGCGCCCTCTATGGTCTACCTCAGGTCTGTACAGTAGGATGCGCCCTCTATGGTCTACCTCAGATCTGTACACTAGGAGGCGCCCTCTATGGTCTACCTCAGGTCTGTACAGTAGGATTGCGCCCTCTATGGTCTACCTCAGATCTGTACAGTAGGAGGCGCCCCTCTGGGGTCTACTCAAATCTGTACAGTAGGAGGCGCCCTCCTCGGGTCTACCTCAGGTCTGTACAGTAGGAGGCGCCTCTTCGGTCTACCTCAGGTCTGTACAGTTAGGAGGCGCCCTCTATGGTTCTACCTCAGATCTGTTACAGTAGGAGGCGACCTCTATGGTCTACCTCAGATCTGTACAGTAGGAGGCGCCCTCTGGGGTCTACCTCAGATCTGTACAGTAGGAGGCAACCTCTATGGTCTACCTCAGATCTGTACAGTAGGAGGCAACCTCTATGGTCTACTCAGATCTGTACAGTAGGAGGCGCCCTCTGGGGTCTACCCTCAGATCTGTACAGTAGGAGGCGTCCTCTATGGTCTACCTCAGAACTGTACAGTAGGAGGGCGCCCTCTATGGTTTACCTTAGATCTGTACAGTAGGAGGCGCCCTCTGGGGTCTACCTAAGATCTGTACAGTAGGAGGCGACCTCTATGGTCTACCTAAGATCTGTACACTAGGAGGCGCTCTCTATGGTCTACCTCAGGTCTGTACACTAGGAGGCGCCCTCCTATGGTCTACCTCAGATCTGTACACTAGGAGGCGGCCCCTCTATGGTCTACCTCAGGTCTGTACAGTAGGATACGCCCTCTATGGTCTACCTCAGATCTGTACAGTAGGAGGCGCCCTCTTGGGTCTACCTCAGGTCTGTACAGTAGGAGGCGCCCTCTATGGTCTACCTCAGATCTGTACAGTAGGAGGCACCCTCTATGGTCTACCTCAGATCTGTACAGTAGGAGGTGACCCTCTATGGTCTACCTCAGATCTGTACAGTAGGAGGCGCCCTCTGGGGTCTACCTCAGATCTGTACAGTAGGAGGCGCCCTCTGGGGTCTACCTCAAATCTGTACAGTAGGAGGCGCCCTCTATGGTCTAACCTCAGATCTGTACAGTAGGAGGCAACCTCTATGGTCTACCTCAGATCTGTACAGTAGGAGGCTCCCTCTGGGGTCTACCTCAGATCTGTACACTAGGAGGGCGACCTCTATGGTCTACCTCAAATCTGTACACTAGGAGGCGCTCTCTATGGTCTACCTCAGATCTGTAACAGTAGGAGGCGCCCTCTGGGGTCTACCTCAAGATCTGTACAGTAGGAGGTGCCCTCTGGGGTCTACCTCAAATCTGTACAGTAGGAGGCGCCCTCTATGGTCTACCTCAGATCTGTACAGTAGGAGGCGACCTCTATGTCTACCTCAGATCTGTACAGTAGGAGGCTCCCTCTGGGGTCTACCTCAGATCTGTAACAGTAGGAGGCGACCTCTATGGTATACTCAGATCTTACAGTAGGATGCACCCTCTATGGTCTACCTCAGATCTGTACAGTAGGAGGCGACTCTATGGTCTACCTCAGATCTGTACAGTAGGAGGCACCCTCTATGGTCTACCACAGATCTGTACAGTAGGAGGCGACCTCTATGGTCTACCAAAGATCTGTACAGTAGGAGGCGACCTCTATGGTCTAACCACAGATCTGTACAGTAGGAGGCGACCTCTATGGTCTACCTCAGATCTGTACAGTAGGAGGCCAACCTCTATGGTCTACCTCAGATCTGTACAGTAGGAGGCGTCCTCTATAGTCTACCTCAGATCTGTACAGTAGGAGTCGTCCTCTATGGTCTACCTCAGATCTGTACAGTAAGGAGGCGCCCTCTCACGTCTACCTCAGATCTGTACAGTAGGAGGCCGCCCTCTATGGTCTACCTTAGATCTGTACAGTAGGAGGCGCCCTCTATGGTCTACCTCAGATCTGTACACTAGGAGGTGCGCTCTATGGTCTACCTCAGACTGTACACTAGGATGCGCCCTCTATGGTCTACCTCAGATCTGTACAGTAGGAGGCGCCCTCTATGGTCTACCTCATATCTGTACACTAGGAGGTGCCCTCTATGGTCTACCTCAGATCTGTACAGTAGGAGGCGCCCTCTCGGGTCTACCTCAGGTCTGTACAGTAGGAGGCGCCCTCTCGGGTCTACCTCAGATCTGTACACTAGGAGGCGCCCTCTCGGGTCTACCTCAGATCTGTACAGTAGGAGGCGCCCTCTATGGTCTACCTCAGATCTGTACAGTAGAAGGCGCCCTCTATGGTCTACCTCAAGATCTGTACAGTAGGAGGCGCCCTCTCGGGTCTACCTCAGGTCTGTACAGTAGGGAGGTGCACTCTCGGGTCTACCTCAGATCTGTACAGTAGGAGGCGCCCTCTCGGGTCTACCTCAGGTCTGTACAGTAAGGAGGCGCCCTCTCGGGTCTACCTCAGGTCTGTACAGTAGGAGGCGCCCTCTCGGGTCTACCTCAGGTCTGTACAGTAGGAGGCGCCACTCTCGGGTCTACCTCAGGTCCTGTACAGTAGGAGGCGCCCTCTCGGGTCTACCTCAGGTCTGTACAGTAGGAGGCGCCCTCTATGGTCTACCTCAGATCTGTACACTAGGAGGCGCCCTCTCGGGTCTACCTCAGGTCTGTACAGTAGGAGGCGCACTCTCGGGTCTACCTCAGGTTCTGTACAGTAGGATGCGCCCTCTTCGGGTCTACCTCAGATCTGTACACTAGGAGGCGCCCTCTCGGGTCCACCTCAGGTCTGTACAGTAGGATGCGCCCTCTCGGGTCTTCCTCAGATCTGTACACTAGGAGGCACCCTCTATGGTCTACCTCAGATCTATACAGTAGGAGGCGCCCTCTATGGTCTACCTCAGATCTGTACAGTAGGAGGCGCCCTCTATGGGTCTACCTCAGATCTGTACAGTAGGAGGCGCCCTCTCGGGTCTACCTCAGATCTGTACACTAGGAGGCACCCTCTCGGGTCTACCTCAGGTCTGTACAGTAGGAGGCGCCCTCTCGGGTCTACCTCAGATCTGTACAGTAGGAGGCGCCCTCTCGGGGTCTACCTCAGGTCTGTACAGTAGGAGGCGCCCTCTCGGGTCTACCTCAGGTCTGTACAGTAGGAGGCGCCCTCTCGGGTCTACCTCAGGTCCTGTACACTAGGAGGCGCCCTCTCGGGTCTACCTCAGGTCTGTACACTAGGAGGCAACCCTCTCGGGTCTACCTCAGGTCTGTACAGTAGGAGGCGCCCTCTCGGGTCTACATCAGGTCTGTACAGTAGGAGGCGCCCTCTCAGGTCTACCTCAGGTCTGTACAGTAGGAGGCGCCCTCTCGGGTCTACCTCAGGTCTGTACAGTAGGAGGCGCCCTCTCGGGTCTACCTCAGATCTGTACAGTAGGAGGCGCCCTCTCGGGTCTACCTCAGATCCTGTTTCTGAGTGAAGTCATTTTCTTGCAATTAATAATGTAATTCACATCATTTCACTCACTCTTCATTATGTCTCTCTTACAGACCGGAGAGCCTGATGTCTCCTACCTGGCTCCTGACTGTTTCCACCTCAGCCAGAAGGCTCACTCTCAGCTAGCCAGGCAGCTCTGGAACAACATGGTAAAGGCATTTATGGATTTTACAGCAGTCACTTTCCAGAATTCAGGTCTTCAGTGTCTTGATTACCGATTTCAATGGAAAATGTCCACAAGCTGCTGTTGACGGATCCAGTACTTTTGGTTATTATGCGTTTTTATTTAACTCTTTCAGTGCTCCCTACTTGGGGTCAGAGAGGAGCACGGTGGCAATCACACCAGCTTGGTTTTTAGAGTTTTTGCTACATTTTGAGTGGGGGGGTAAACGTTTTTTTCTTCTCTATAGAACCTAAAAAATTGCAAAAAATACAAAATGTAACAAAAAAACTGCTTGTAAAAACTCACTAAAACTGGCTGAAACACGTGGTCTCTGTGAGTGAAGGATCCCTTAAAGGGGTATTCCAGTTAAAACAAGTTATCCCCTGTTCACTCTCTTGATTATGAGACATGGGGGCCCGGAGCCCCTGGTATGAACAGAGTGCTGTCTGTAGGGGACTGCTCGAGGCAGCCCAGTAGAGGACTCAACTGTCTCCATTAATCCCATAGACTTTGAATGGAGCGACAGCATGCACGCCCAATCAACCGTCCATTCATACTGGTGCAAGGGACCCCCATACACATGATTGTGGGGGCCCCAGCACATAGGGATAACCAGACCTCAGTGGATAATGGATAACTTCATCTAACTGGAATATCCCTTTAATTTATACAAGCCAGATCTGTCAGCAGTTTCTGCCTGCATGTTGATGGTTTCCACCTAATTTTCTCCTTCATTAATCCAGTTTGCTTTTATTTCTCAGCTGGAGCCTCTTGGCCAGAAGACGGACACTATGGACTTTACTGAGAACATCCAGCTGAGATGTCCTACGCAGGTAGGTGGCCTCAGCTGTTAATGGCTCTGACCTCACTCACTAGCACCCTCTACTGTTCTCCATGTTGAATATCAGCCATGATCGGCAGTCACTGTCCGGGAGCCAAACGTGACACTCATGCAAAAAATGGGACCTATTCAAAAACCTGGAGAGCAGAGATCAAGTTTTAAATTGCCGACAAGTCAATGATAAAGGGTTTCTCCGGGAAATAAGAAAATAAAAATACATTTCATTAGTTATAACGGCTCGTTTTTTCTGGGAAGCAATAATTAGGAGAAATAAAATGGCCGCCGTCCTGTGAGTACACACAGAACCTGTCCTAATCACACAGGAGGACAAGTTACTTCACAACACTGAGGTAAAGAGCTGCCTCGTCCTCCTCTCTGCTCTGCTTGTCAGGGATTATGATCCTGAATACAGATGAGAAGATCTTCAGCTGAATCTCTGTAGGGATGGAGTTCATGAGGAGACATGAAGGACAAAGAGGACGGACAGGACAGACTGTGGTAATGTGGGGCTGTTAAAATACAGATTCCATACATTAGCCTGACCTCCACCCTCCTCTCTGTACTTCATGTCTCCTCATGGACTCCATTCCTACAGAGATTCAGCTGAAGATCTTATCATCTGTATTCAGGATCATAATCCCTGACAAGCAGAGCAGAGAGGAGGATGAGGCAGCTCTTTACCTCAGTGTTGTGAAGTAACTTCTCCTCCTGTGTGATTAGGACAGGTTCTGTGTGCACTAATAGGACGGCGGCCATTTTTTTCTCCTAATGATTGCTCCCCAGACAAAACGATTTGGTATTATGTTTATAATATAGTAATATTTCAGTATTTTCAGTCAGTTTATTTTCTTAATTCCTGGAGAACCCCTGATTTGAACATTTGTTAGATGGGTCTCCTGACAATAAGCTGATCACAGAGTGTCCTCCTGCTGGGACCTGTAGGGAAACCTGTCAGTAAGTGTTCGATTTCCCTGCAGTGCCACCACTGGGGAAACTATAGTATTACACACTGTCCATCCACATCATTGGGTAACAAAGGACAGGATAGGTCCTCCAGACCAAGAGATGAAGACCCTGAAGAGAAGACCTCCCTCGATTAACCCAGAAATCACTAATACAGCATATGGCAATGAATTCTCTAAATGGACAACCCCTTTAACTGATATGTCTTCTCTAGCCCGGGGCCTGGTCCTGTATTAAGATAATTTTGTCTATACTGGTGTCAAGATCTCACTGCGGTTGGTCAGCTGTGTGTTAGTACATCTCCATGCTTGTCCTATGTCAGCACAGCTTGACCCAAGAGACTTGTGCTCTTAGTGCATTAGATTTTTATAAAATGTTCTTCTTTTTTTTCAGGCTGAGCCGTACCTGAGGACCTACCAGAACAGCAACTACAACTATCCCGTCCCACCGCCCACGCCGCCGCCTATCAATGTAATGTCACCCATACTACGTGCCTCATCTCGTATTAGATGGGCTGCTCCCTGTGGATTTTGTGTATATTTAAAGGGGGATTCCATCTCTCCACTGGGTCCCATAACTTTTGATCGCGGGATCCAGATAAGGAAACACCCACAATGACTAAAACAAAGGGGCGTGCTCAATGTTTCTAGTCAGGTTTGGACTGGCCTCAGGACCTGTGGGCTGATGCTTAGGGTGGGAGCCGTCCAAGCCCTCCTCAAAGCCGCCAACTGGGTACATAACCATCTGATTCTCTCCTATCGCCCTGGCCAACGGCCTCAGGTGCCCTCCTGAATTCAACTACAGGGCGGGCCATTTATATGGATGCACCTAAATAAAATAGGAATGGTTGGTGATATTAACCTCCTGTTTGTGGCACATTAGTATATGGGAGGGGGGAAAACTTTTCAAGATGGGTGGTGACCATGGCGGCCATTTTGAAGTCGGACATTTTGGATCCAACTTTAGAGGGTCATGTGACACATCAAACTTATTGAGAACTTCACAAGAAAAACAATGGTGTGCTTGGTTGTAACGTAATTTTATTCTTTCATGAGTTATTTACAAGTTTCTGACCACTTATAAAATGTGTTCAAAGTGCTGCCCATTGTGGGATTGTCAATGCAACCCTCTTCTCCCACTCTTCACACACTGATAGCAACACCGCAGAAGAAATGCTAGCACAGGCTTCCAGTATCTGCACATCTCGTATCTTCACAGCATAGACAATTGCCTTCAGATGACCCCAAAGATAAAAGTCTAAGGGGGTCAGATCAAGAGACCTCGGGGGCCATTCAACTGGCTCACGACGACCAATCCACTTTCCCGGAAACTGTTCATCTAGGAACGCTCAGACCTGACACCCATAATGTGCCACAAAACAGGAAGTTAATATCTCCAACCATTCCCATTTTATTTAGGTGTATCAGTATAAATGGCCCATCCTGTATATCACCTTCCTCAGGACGGTGATGCAATTGAATCCTGTGGTGCGGGTGGCAGTATTTTGTGCTGCACTGGTGGTTCTGCTGGGGTGGTATATTGTGCTGCACTGTGGTATTTGGTTCTGCTGGGACAGTATATTGTGCTGCACTGTGGTATCTGGTTCTGCTGGGGCGGTATATTGTGCTGCACTGTGGTATTTAGTTCTGCTGGGGCAGTATATTGTGCTGCACTGTGGTATTTGTTCTGCTGGGGCAGTATATTGTGCTGCACTGTGGTATTTGTTCTGCTGGGGCAGTATATTATGCTGCACTGTGGCATCTGGTTCTGCTGGGGCAGTATATTGTGCTGCACTGAGGTATCTGGTTCTGCTGGGGCGGTATTTTTGTGCTGCGCTGTGGTATTTGGTTCTGCTGGGGCAGTATATTGTGCTGCACTGTGGTATTTGGGTTCTGCTGGGGCAGTATATTGTGCTGCACTGTGGTATTTGGTTCTGCTGGGGCAGTATATTGTGCTGCTGTGGTACTGTGGTACTGTGGTATCTGGTTCTGCTGGGGCAGTATATTGTGCTGCACTGTGGTATCTGGTTCTGCTGGGGCAGTATATTGTGCTGCACTGTGGTATCTGGTTCTGCTGGGCAGTAATGTGCTACTGTGGTATCGGTTCTGCTGGCTGTATATTGTGCTGCACTGTGGTATCTGGTTCTGCTGGGGCAGTATATTGTGCTGCACTGTGGTATCTGGTTCTGCTGGGGCAGTATATTGTGCTGCACTGTGGTATTTAGTTCTGCTGGGGCAGTATATATTGTGCTGCACTGTGGTATCTGGTTCTGCTGGGGCAGTATATTGTGCTGCACTGTGGTATATCTGGTTCTGCTGGGGCAGTATATTGTGCTGCACTGTGGTATTGGTTCTGCTGGGGCAGTAATATTGTGCTGCACTGTGGTATCTGGTTTGCTGGGCAGTATATTGTGCTGCACTGTGGTATCTGGTTCTGCTGGGGCAGTATATTGTGCTGCACTGTGGTATCTGGTTCTGCTGGGGCAGTATATTGTGCTGCACTGTGGTATTTGGTTTTGCTGGGGCGGTATATTGTGCTGCACTGTGGTATCTGGTTCTGCTGGGGCGGTATATTGTGCTGCACTGTGGTATTGGTTCTGGGGCAGTATATTGTGCTGCACTGTGGTATTGGTTTGCGGGGCAGTATATTGTGCTGCACTGTGGTATCTGGTTCTGCTGGGGCAGTATAATTGTGCTGCACTGTGGTATTTCTGGTTCTGCTGGGGCAGTAATTGTGCTGCACTGTGGTATCTGGTTCTGCTGGGGCAGTATATTGTGCTGCACTGTGGTATCTGGTTCTGCTGGGCAGTATATTGTGCTGCGTACTGTGGATATCTGGTTCTGCTGGGGCAGTATATTGTGCTGCACTGTGGTATCTGGTTCTGCTGGGGGCTGTGGTATCTGCTGTATGTGCTGTTTCTGCTGGGGCAGTGTGCTGCACTGTGGTATCTGGTTCTCTGCTGGGCAGTATATTGTGCTGCACTGTGGTATCTTGGTTCTGCTGGGGGCTGGGTATCTGGGCTGCAGTATATTGTGCTGCACTGTGGTATGGTTTGCTGCTGGCTTGGAGTATATATTGTGCTGCACTGGTTGGTATCTGGTTCTGCTGGGGCAGTATATTGTGCTGCACTGTGGTATGCTTAATTGTGCTGCCTGGTTCTGCTGGGGCAGTATATTTGCTGCTGCTGCACTGTGGTATCTGGTTCTGCTGGGGCAGTATATTGTGCTGCACTGTGGTATCTGGTTCTGCTGGGGCAGTATATTGTGCTGCACTGTGGTATCTGGTTCTGCTGGGGCAGTATATTGTGCTGCACTGTGGTATTGCTGGCTATGCCTACTTCTGTTACCCCACGTATTATCAATCTGGACCCACCTACAACATGGGCCCACGTTTATTTTTTTCCAGGCCACTAAAAGTTCCCAGTCCACCCCTGCAAGTGCTGTACCGGCTCATAAAAAGTCTAAGACGCCATACATCAATTGCTTGCCTCTTCGAAGGGGCGTAGCACTCAGCTGAGCACTTGGGCCCCTGTGTTTTGGAGTGCCCTAACACCAGGCATTGAGTAAAGACAGCCCTAGGGTCCTTTCTAGGTCCATAGGGAGATTCCCCAGTCTCCGAACACCATGACGACCAAATCAAAAGGCTGATCCTTCCAAACAAACGATTTGTGGTGTAGGATTAAGATGAAATTTATGTTTTGTCCCTTTAAATTGTGCTGCCCTGGACAACTGCCTAGTTTGCCCTTATGATATGGTGCTTTGCATAGTTTATCAAAGGGTCTTTGTATGACCCTTCCTCAGTTCTGTCTGAGGTGATCTTATGCCTCCGCTATGATTATCAGGATGATGACGACTCTATATTTCCAGTATCTGTGCTATTAATATAATCCTGTTTCCTCACAGAACTGGGGCAGTGATATGGAGTGTCGCGGTTACACAGCCGTGTCTAATAGTATTCCCAAGTCAGGTGAGAAGATGACATTTTATATATATATCTTATATTTATATTGTTCTACTATGTTGTAATCAACTCCTTCATTATTTTGCAGTCCATGAGCTCCGTCCAGGAGATATCAAGGTGGTGGCAGCTCTGGGTGACTCGTTGACCGTAAGTCACTCATTTTGTACATTAACTACATTATTGTGTGTATTTCTTTGGCCGCCCACCTCTAGGTGATGTTGTAAAATGGCTGCCTGTCTCTAGGTGATGTTGTAAAATGGCTGCCTGTCTCTAGGTGATGTTGTAAAATGGCTGCCTGTCTCTAGGTGATGTTGTTATGTTGTTAATAAAGTTTAGTGTTAAAAAAATACACACAGAGATCTGCTTCTAGACAGACATGATGAGATGCTACTGCAGGTAGTAATACTGTAAATACTGTACATATTCTGCTCCCCAATACTCTGCTATTCACCTTCTAGATGCCTGGGCAGTTAAAGAAGAACTCCTGCAAAAAAAATGTATTCTCTGACCTGTTAGAAAGGTGCATGATGTAATCTGTAGTGGATGCAATCTTCTTATCAGAGACTGTATTTGTGAGCTATTCCCTCTCTTCTAATTATAGCTGTGTCATGTGACCAACTCTCTGACCTCCAACTGACCCAGGACAGGAAGCCCGTTACTTCTCTATTCATTCCTATGAGACTGAGAGTGAGGCTCCCATAGGAATACATAGAGAAATAGACTTCCTGTCCACACATAAGATGCTGTGTGAGTTGGTGAGTCTGATTGCTGGTCACATGACACAGATGAGAAACATCAGGGAGATGTAACTCACAAATAGAGACACTGGTAAGATAATGACATTCACTACAGATTACATCATGTACATTTTTAGCAGGACATGAAATAAAATTTTTGTTGGGAGTTCTTCTTTAAGGCTTTTTCTTTAGGGAAAGGCTACTACGTGGACATAATAAAGGTCTGTAAGCAGAATTTTAAATAGATGTATATTAGAAAATTATTCAACATCCTATTCTCTACATTAATCATTGTGCTGAGATCAGGGAAGCCATTCATTGGTGAAAATAGTCTGGAGCCTGTGGGAGGTATATTCTTATGGAGACCTGCAGGTGGCAGTGCTCCATAGGAATATACTGAATTTCCCAGACACTAATGTATTAAATCACAGTAGTGTATGGGAGAAGCAATCTAATGATCACATAGTGAGGCCCCCCAGGGAGGGCTTAAAAAACTGTAAAAAAAAGTTTTAAAAATATTAAACAGAAAAAAAAGTAACTTTATAAGCAAAAATATAATTTTTATAATATTTTCGACTGTTCTGAATTTAGAAAGGGAAGCTTTACAAGTTAAAATGTGAGTGAGATAATGTTATCTGATATATTTTAAATATGATGGTTGTAGCTTTATCAGTTTACTTTGTGTTTTAGGCTGCTTTTGGCGCCAAATCAACATCACTGGCAAACCTTACTACAGAGTGGAGAGGCGTTTCATGGAGGTGAGAACCGAAAGATGCCCCAGAACAATTGGAGCAATGAATCGGAAGATCTTTGGTTACCATGTACTATATGATGTCTGATATATTTTTTTTTTACATCAGTCATGGCATAACCCCTTTAATTGGTGATATATGCCGTGACTCTGAGACAATCCCTTTAAGAGATGTCTGATATCCCAGCATCACCACCGCCATTGCTGTAGATGAGAAGGAAAGGGACAGGACAACCACTTAGATGAAATTAGCCCCAAGACACAATATCTTCTCCTGTGAACGATTTACTTTTCATTGCAGTATCGGAGGAGACGGGACTCTGGAAACCTACACCACATTACCAAGTAAGAGATGTCATTACACGATTGACTGGTAATAGTAAGGATTTGGTTTAACATGTATTTTTACTTGAGTCTGATATCCTGTTTCTTTATAACCTCCTACTCTCCATATTCTTTTCAGACATTTTTAAGAAATTCAATCCAAACGTAAAGGGATACTCCACTGGTACAGGCACAGCTAACCAAATGTTCAATGTGGCTGTTAGTGGAGCCAAAGCCGAGTAAGAATTACATATCCAATTATACCACTTATTAAACCAGAAATAATATAACATACTAAAATGCAGATATACACCTGCCCCTACGTAGAAGAATGTAGCTACTATAATACTGCTCCTATGTACAAGAATATAACTACTATAATACTGCTCCTATGTACAGGAATATAACTACTATAATACTGCCTCCTATGTACAAGAATATAACTACTATAATACTGCCTCCTATGTACAAGAATATAACTACTATAATACTGCTTCTATGTACAAGAATATAACTACTATAATACTGCTTCTATGTACAAGATATAAACTCTAACTACTATAATACTGCTTCTATATGTACAAGAATATAACTACTATAAATACTGCTCCCATGTACAAGAATATAACTACTATATAATACTGCTCCTATGTACAAGAATATAACTACTATAATACTGCTCCTATGTACAAGAATATAACTACTATAATACTCCTATGTACAAGAACTATAACTACTATAATACTGCTCCTATGTACAAGAATATAACTACTATAATACTGCTCCTATGTACAGAATATAACTACTATAATACTGCTCCTATGTACAAGAAATATAACTACTATATAATACTGCTCCTATGTACAAGAAATAACTACTATAATACTGCTCCTATGTACAAGAATATAACTACTATAATACTGCTCCTATGTACAAGAATATAACTACTATAATACTGCTCCTATGTACAAGAATATAACTACTATAATACTGCTCTATGTACAAGAATATAACTACTATAATACTGCTCCTATGTACAAGAATATAACTACTATAATACTGCTCCTATGTACAAGAATATAACTACTATAATACTGCTCCTATGTACAAGAATATAACTACTATAATACTGCTCCTATGTACAAGAATATAACTACTATAATACTATGCTCCTATGTACAAGAATATAACTACTATAATACTGCTACCTATGTAACAAGATTACTACTATAATACTGCTATCTTGTACAAGAATATAACTACTATAATACTGCTCCTATGTACAAGAATATAACTACTATAATACTGCTCCTATGTGTACAAGAATATACTACTACTATAATACTGCTCCTATGTACAAGAATATAATACTATAATACTGCTCCTATATACTACAGAATATAACTACTATAATACTGCGCTCCTATGTACAAGAATATAACTACTATAATACTGCCTCCTATGTACAAAATATAACTACTACTATAATACTGCTCCTATGTACAAGAATATAACTACTATAATACTGCGCCTATGTACAAGAATATACTACTACTATAATACTGCTCCTATGTACAAGAATATAACTACTATAATACTGCTCCTATGTACAAGAATATAACTACTATAATACTGCTCCTAATGTACAAGAATATACTACTATAATACTCTCCTATGTACAAGAATATAACTACTATAATACTGCTCCTATGTACAAGAATATAACTACTATAATACTGCTCCTATGTACAAGAATATAACTACTATAATACTGGCTACTATGTACATATCTAAATACGCTAATAAACTCCTATGTACAAGAATATAACTACTATAAATACTGCTCCTATATGTACAAGAATTATAACTACTATAATACTGCTCCTATGTACTACAAGAATATAACTACTATAATACTGCTCCTATGTACAAGAATATAACTAAACTATAATACTGCTCCTATGTACAAGAAATATAACTACTATAATATGTACTGCTCCTAATGTACAGAATATAACTACTATAATACTGCTTCCTATGTACAAGAAATATAACTAACTATATAATACTGCTCCTATGTACAAGAATATTAACTACTATAATACTGCCTCCTATGTACAAGAATATAACTACTATAATACTGCTCCTATGTACAAGAATATAACTACTATAATACTGCTCCTATGTACAAGAATATAACTACTATAATACTGCTCCTATGTACAAGAATATAACTACTATAATACTGCTCCTATGTACAAGAATATAACTACTATAATACTGCGCCTATGGTACAAGAATATAACTACTATAATACTGCTCCTATGTACAAGAATATACCTACTATAATACTGCTCCTATGTACAAGAATATAACTACTATAATACTGCTCCTATGTACAGAATATAACTACTATAATACTGCCGCCTATGTACAAGAATATAACTACTATAATACTGCTCCTATGTACAAGAATATAACTACTATAATACTGCTCCTATGTACAAGAATATAACTACTATAATACTGCTCCTATGTACAAGAATATAAACTACTATAATACTGCTCCTATGTACAAGAATATACTACTACTATATAATACTGCCTCCTATGTACAAGAATATAACTACTATAATACTGCTCCTATGTAACAAGAATATAACTACTATAATACTGCTCCTACTATGTACAAAGAATATAACTACTATAATACTGCTCCTATGTACAAGAATATACTAACTACTATAATACTGCTCCTATGTACAAGAAATATAACTACTATAATACTGCTGCTCCTATGTACAAGAATATAACTACTATAATACTGCTCCTATGTACAAGAATATAACTACTATAATACTGCTCCTATGTACAAGAATATAACTACTATAATACTGCTCCTATGTACAAGAAATATAACTACTATAATACTGCTCCTATGTGTACACAAGAATATAACTACTATAATACTGCTCCTATGTACAAGAATATAACTACTATAATACTGCTCCTATGTACAAGAATATAACTACTATAATACTCCTATGTACAAGAATATAACTACTATAATACTGCTCCTATGTACAAGAAATATAACTACTATAATACTGCTCCTATGTACAAGAATATAACTACTATATATACTGCCTTATGTACAAGAATATAATACTATAATACTGCTCCTATGTACACAAGAATATAACTACTATAATACTGGCTCTATGTACAAGAATATAACTACTATAATACTGCTCCTATGTACAAGAATATAACTACTATAATACTGCTCCTATGTACAAGAATATAACTACTATAATACTGCTCCTATGTACACAAATATAACTACTATAATACTGCCTCCTATGTACAAGAATATAACTACTATAATACTGCTTCTATGTACAAGAATATAACTACTATAATACTGCTCCTATGTACAAGAATATATACTACTATACAAAGCTCCTATGTACAAGAAGAATAAACTACTATAATACTGCTCCTATGTACAAGAATATAACTACTATAATACTGCTCCTATGTACAAGAATATAACTACTATAATACTGCTACCTATGTACAAGAATATAACTACATAATACTCCTATTACAAGAATATAACTACTATAATACTGCTCCTATGTACAAGAATATAACTACTATAATACTGCTCACTACTGTACAAGAATATAACTACTATAATACTGCTTCCTATGTACAAGAATATAACTACTATAATTACTGCTCCTATGTACAAGAATATAACTACTATAATACTGCTCCTATGTACAAGAATATAACTACTATATAATACTGCCTCCTATGTACAAGAATATAACTACTATAATACTGCTCCTATTACAAGAATATAACTACTATAATACTGCTCCTATGTACAAGAATATAACTACTATAATACTGCCTCCTATGTACAAGAATATAACTACTATAATACTACTCCTATGTACAAGAATATAACTACTATAATACTGCTCCTATGTACAAGACTATATAATACTACTACTATAATACTGCCTTCCTATGTACAAGAATATAACTACTATAATACTGCTCCTATGTACAAGAATATAACACTATAATACCCTCCTATGTACAAGAATATAACTACTATAATACTGCTCCTATGTACAAGAATATAACTACTATAATACTGCCTCCTATGTACAAGAATATAACTACTATAATACTGCCTCCTATGTACAAGAATATAATACTTATAATACTGCTCCTGTACAAAATATACTACCTATAATACTGCTCCTATGTACAAGAATATAACTACTATAATACTGCTCCTATGTACAAGCTAATATAACTACTATAATATACAAGATATACTACTATAATACTGCTCCTATGTACAAGAATATAACTACTATAATACTGCCTCCTATGTTACAAGAATATAACTATACTATTACATACTGCTTCTATATTACAAAGAAGTATACACTATAATACTGCTCCTATGTACAAGAATATAACTACGTATAAGACTGCCTCCTATGTACAAGAATATTAACTACTATAGATACCTGCTCCTATGTAACAAGTATATAACTTACTATAATACTGCCTCCTATGTACAAGAATATAACTACTATGAATACTGCCTCCTATGTACAGAAATATAACTACTATAATACTGCCTCCTATGTACAAGAATGATAACTACTATGAATTACTGCTCCTTATGTGACAGAATATAAGTACTAATTAATACTGCTCCTATGTACAAGAATATAACTACTATAAATATAAGCTCCTATAATAGATAAGAATAATAAACTACTATAATACTGCTCCTATGTACAAGAATATAACTACTATAATACTGCTTCTATATACAAGAATATAACTACTATAATACTGCTCCTATGTACAAGAATATAACTACTATAATACTGCCTCCCATGTTCAATAATATATACCATCTTTATGTGACCTTGACTTTATGTTGTTGTAATGAAGTGCTGTCATGTTTTTCATGTAGAAACATCCCTGCCCAAGTTGAGAACCTCGTAAAGAAGATGAAGGAGAGCACAGTGAGTGTTGTCAGAGTACCAACAATTGCTGCTTTACAAATTGATGAATGGAACTAACTTAAGTTAGAAAGTGATTAGTTTTGTCATATATAGTATATTGGTGGATTTTTTTCTTAAATGCATTGTTTGAAAATTAAGAAAATGAAAATACTTAAAGAAGAACTCCCGCAAAAAATGTTATTCTCTGACCTGTTAGAAAGGTACATGATATAATCTGTAGTGAATGTAATCTTCTTATCAGAGACTGTATTTGTGAGTTATCTCCTCTCTTCTTATTGTAGCTGGGTCATGTGATCAACTCCCTGACCTCCAACTGACCCAGGACAGGAAGCCAGTCACTGCTCTATTCATTCCTATGGGAGCCTCACTTTCAGTCTCATAGGAATACATAGAGAATTAGACTTCCTGTCCAAACATAAGTCTATGTGTGAGTTGGTGGGTCTAATTGCTGGTCACATGACACAGATAAGAAACTTCAGGATTATATAAGTCAAAAATTCAAACACTGGTAAGAAAATGACATTCACTACAGATTATATCATGCACATTTCTAGCAGGACAAGGAATAACATTTTTGTCGGGAGTTCTTCTTTAATGGGGTTGTCTCACTTCAGCAAGTGGCTTTTATCATGTAGAGAAAGCTAATACAAGTGAGACAAGCCCTTAATATATTACTTCATTATAAATATATTCCCAAATAGTTATAATGGCGTGTTTTGTCTGGGGAGCAATCATCAGGGGAAATAAAATGGCCGCCGTCCTATTAGTACACACAGAACCTGTCCTAATCACACAGGAGGACAAGTTACTTCACAACACTGAGGTAAAGAGCTGCCTCATCCTCCTCTCTGCTCTGCTTGTCAGGGGTTATGGTCCTGAATACAGATGATAAAATCTTCATCTGAATCTCTGTAGGAATGGAGTCCATGAGGAGACATGAAGGACAAAGAGGACGGACAGGACAGACTGTGGTAATGTGGGGCTGTTGAAATACAGATTCCATACATTAGCCTGACCTCCACCTTCCTATCTGTACTTCATGTCTCCTCATGATCTCCATTCCTACTGAGACTGAGCTGAAGATCTTATCATCTGTATTCAGGATCATAATCCCTGACAAGCAGAGCAGAGAGGAGGATGAGGCAGCTATTTACCTGTGTTGTGAAGTAGCTGTTTGATTAGGACAGGTTCTGTGTGCACTAATAGGACGGCGGCCATTTTATTTCTCCTAATGATTTCTCCCCAAACAAAAGTATTTGGTATTATTTAAAGTGGTCCGCCGGGAATTAAGAAAATAAACTGACTGAAAATACTGAAATATTACTATATTATAAACATAAAAGCAAATACTTTTGTTTGGGGAGAAATCATGAGGAGAAATAAAATGGCCGCTGTCCTATTAGTGCACACAGAACCTGTCCTAATCACACAGGAGGAGAAGTTACTTCACAACACTGAGGTAAAGAGCTGCCTCATCTTCCTCTCTGCTCTGCTTGTCAGGAATTATGATCCTGAATACAGATGATACGATCTTCAGCTGAATCTGATCCCTGTAAGACAGGGCAGTTTTGACACATTGGGGGCCCAGTGCCAAGATTCCATAAATGAGCCCCCTCACGAATATTGATAATTGTCTATAAATTCAAATAAACGCCATTCAGATATAGAAGTGACGGTTTATCACTGCTGTTTCGGTTGTTTTAAAAAAAACATGTCACAATCTCTCCAGTCTATAGATTTTCATTTTCTTCTCTTTGTGGCCCAGACCAACATGGTAACTTCTTCCAGCCACATCTCATCAGTGCCCCTGAAATCAACAATGCCAGATAGATAGCGACCCAAACAATAATAGCGGGCCGGATGGTAATAGTGTCCCACGTAATGAAAGTACCTCTCATGTGCGCCACAGAGTAATACAGCCCTCCTTAGGTATGATAAAGTAATAGTGTCACATTTAGGCCCAACACAGTAATAGTCCCCATTTAGATCCAACCTTCTGAGTCCATAATGGACGCTCACTTCTTTCCTCTTCACCTTCTCTTAGGCAATTAACTTTGCAGAAGACTGGAAGCTGATCACATTGTTTATTGGTGGTAATGACCTCTGCCAGTACTGCCGGAACCGGGTGAGTAAATCTTATTAAAAGTAAGTACTACAAGTAATCCATCACCAGTCATAAGAATAGAAAGCTGCACTGCATTTTCACTTTTGTTTTTTCACACACCAAGAACTCTTTACTGTGCTGTCCTTCTGTTATTCCTCCTGGAAATGTGTTTGACAACTAGGTGTTACAGGGGTGATGTATCCCAATTAAAGAGCATATGTCTGCACATCTGTACCTATAAAACTGGCTGACCTGTTAGCAGCTGAAGGCATCTGTGTTGGTCCCATGTTCATGTGTCCTCCATTGAAATGATGTCTTAAAGGGTCTGATAGGTGCGGGTCCCACCTCTGGGACCCGCACCTTTATCGAAAACGGAGCGGGGAAATGAACGGAGGACACACTGCGCATGCGCAGCCGCCCTACATTGATTTCTACGGGGACAATGAAAATAGCCGTCGGCTACACAGAAATGAATGGGAGCGGTGGCCACGCATGCGCAGTGCGCTCCCATTCATTTTTATGGGAGCAGCGGGGAGCACTGCTTGGTAGTAGCCGGACCCCAGGAAACCCGGGATCCTCCAGGCCCATTGCCGATCCCCGCTCCTTTCTCGGTCTAGGTGCAGGTCCCAATGGTGAGACCCGCACCAATCAGACAATGGGGGCATATCCTGGCTATATGCTCCCATTGTCTAAGATGGGAATGCCGCTTTAATATAAGCAAATGAGCCTCTAGGAGCAACATGGGAGTTGTCATTACACCTTGAGGCTCTGCTCTCTCTGCAACTGCTGCGCTCTCTGCACTTTAACAGGGCCTGGTCCTGTCTTCTCCTACAGTCAGAGGGTGCGGCAGTTGCAGAGAGAGCACAGCCTCTAGGTGTAAGGGTAACGCCCCCATTGCTCCTAGAGGCTCATTTACATATTTTGTAAAATAATTTTTCTCAGCAATGCGAGCTGCCAAGTGCACATGTAACAGGTCAGCCAGTGTCTTAGGGACAAAGCTGCTGACAGATGCCCTTTAACTCAGTGTGGTGATTCCTTCTAGAGACAAGCGGATCGATTTGTCTCTTCACCTGTGGGGGGCTGTGCCCAACTGCCGCTAGATTGACAGAGCTGGATATGTAGCACTGCACCGAAAATTTCCCGCCTGCCCCACTGCTCCGATTAGCAGAAAAAAAGGAGAGCTCGGCTATTGCTTTGGAGCTGTCACTGCGCAGGCGCCTCTGCCCTTGCTCTGCTCACCTTTGAGTCCTGCTAACGAGACAAATCAGTTCACTTCTCTCCACTTCTTACCCCAATACATCCTCAAATACTATGTAAAGGTCACTATCCTATCACATTTCCAGGCTCGGCCCTTACCCCAGGCATGCTTGACTTTTTTCGGAAGTCCCATAGTAAGGAATGGAGAGAGGCATGACTGTGCCGGCCACTTTCCATTCACAGTGGTGCACATCGGGTCCCCATTTTTGAGATAGGAGCAGGTCCCATGGGTGGAACACTTCTGACATGTCCTGTTAGGATTTCTGCAGGTATTATAATAATGCTGTTACATTTACTTTCCAGGAGCGCTATTCTCTGACCAATCACGTGAAGCATCTTGAGAGAGCCCTGGACTTGTTCTATAAAGAGGTGCGGCCCATAGACTCCCATCTGTGCCTCGTGTCTCCTCAATCACCCCATAGCACGCTCACTGTTACTTCTAACTCTGCCTCCTTATAGATTCCTCGTGTTTTCATCAACCTGGTGCAAATCATGGAGGTCGAGGGACTGCGCAGAGTCAATGCTGAGACCTTTGGCTGCAGCATCTTAAAGCCGTAAGTGTACTATCCCCAGGTCCAGCGGGTGTTGGCGGTCCTACAGGCAATGCATCTTGGGAAAAGTAGGCAAATTAGTTCTCCTGTAGGGGGAAACTGTCTCTACTGCCACCTATAGGTCGCTATATTGAGTCTTCAAGCATGACGACTTGGGACGAAACAAGAACCTGGAGGAAAACTTGCAAATTTCATACACATGGCCCAAGTCTGACCTGTGCTAACCACTGAGCCAACTATGTCTGAACTGTATATATATATATATATATATATATATATATATATATATATATATACTAGCAGAAAGACCTGGCTTCACCTGAGTATATTTCATCTATTTCATTCCATTTCTGTGTGTCGTTGCAGAGAGAAAGTCAATGCAGCTGACAGAAGTTGATTTTTACCTTCAATTTTTCAATCCCCATTGGCTGCGGAGTGGGAGGGGTTGTGGCCTGACTGGGTCAGGGGCGTGGTTTAGCAGGGCCTTGGGGGGGGGTGCTTCTTTTGAGGGTGGCCTGAATTACAGGTCAATACCATGGTAATTTATGAGGAAACATAGTGGGTAGCAGTGGAAGAAAACATTGCTTCGCACGGTAATATTTTATCTATTTCATTTAATTTTTGTTTGTGTTCTTGCAGAGAGAAAGCCACCCTCCCTCCCACCCCTGCAGCTGACAGAAATTAATTTTTACCTTCAATTTTTCAATCCCCATTGGCTGCGGAGTGGAAGGGGGTATGGCCTGACCAAATCAGAGGTGTGGCTTAGCGAGACGTGGGGCGGGGGTTTAAGGGTCCGTCTTTAGGGGGTGGCCTGAATTACAGGTCGATGCCATGGTAATTTATAAGGACACACAATGGGTAGCAGTGGAAGAAAACATCTTTTATTACTACTGAACGGTCTTAAAATTAGTCTAAAACATAAGTTATATTTTATACTTTAAAGCAGTGAAGAGAAGTGGCTGGGTTGTTATTTACCTGAGCTCCTCAGCTGGCTGCTAATTACCTGGCTGGGTTGTTATGGAAACTGGTGTGTATGTGGAGAAAATGGCAGTTGGGATTTGAAGTGAAATGCTCCCAGGCTAATATTGGCTAATGGAGATCGTATTTTGGGAATATCTCGGGAACGGTATGTCCTAGAGAGCTGAGGTCTAAACCCTTCCCGGACACCTGATGTACCTGTGTGTCGAATTTGGTGAAAATCGGTCCAGTAGTTTGGTCGCGCATAGAGAACAGGCAGACAGAAACTCATTTTTATAATATAAGGAGATTCAGAAATCATTGGTTTTCCTTTCTTGCAGAAACGCTTGCCCCTGCTTCATTAACCCACCAGAGGGATCGCCAGAACTGAGCGAAATTAAGAAATTCAACAGAGATTTGCAGGTGAGTGGTCAATGTGTCAGTGACATATACACCGCAGGCAGGGGGTGCACTTAGCAAGGTTTCTCTAGTACCCAGAAGCTCCCCCTTCCTGCGCCACTCAAGACATGCAGCCAAATTCTGTCTACCTGCAGCCTCCACTAGAGGGAGCTCCAGACAATATGGACTCATAGGATCCAGCTGCAAAAATCTGCAACAGGGTTTGTCAACTCTTGACAGCAAATCTGACTTGTGGGTGGCACCTGCCTCATAGTAGGCGAATGTAACTTTCTGGAGTCTGAGAAAAGCTGTATCTAAAATAGTTGTCACCCAGCTTTCCCAAACTCATATAGCTTAGAAGTAGCTGAACAAAATGTGTAAAGAAATGACAGCAGACGATATAGATGACATGTATTGATGGACACTTTCTCCTGTCCAGGTGCATGTAGCTGCGCTGGCCGAGAAGTACAAAGGCCGGGAAGATTTTGCTGTAGTGGCTCAACCATTCTTCACAAGCACTGTCTTGTCCGTGGACGGTGTAAGTTATGGAGTAACGTGGAGTTATCAGGAGTATGGCTCAGCAGAGTGGGTGGAAAGTGGCAGAGCAGGGACTGACGACGTTCTGCCTGTGCCACTGCATAGTGCAGAACTTTTATTAGTCCTGGAGCAGTGGTGCAGAGCTCTGCATTAGTTCTGGAGAAGTGGTGTAGAGTTCTGGATTAGTCCCAGGGCAGTAGTGTAAAGCTCTGGACTAATGCTGGAGCAGTGGAGTAATCCGGGAGCAGTGGTGTAAAGCTCTGGATTAGGCCGGGAGCAGTGGTGCAGAGCTCTGGAGTAATCCTGGAGCAGTAGTGTAGAGCTCTGGATTAGTCCAGGAGCAGTGGAGTAATCCTGGAGCAGTGGAGTAATCCTGGAGCAGTGGAGTAAAGCTCTCGATTAATCCTGGGGCAGTGGTGTGTAGAGCTCTGGATTAGTCCGGGAGCAGTGGAGTAATCCTGGAGCAGTAGTGTAGAGCTCTCGATTAATCCTGGGGCAGTGGTGTAAAGTTCTGGACTAATCCTGGAGCAGTGGTACAGAGCTCTGGAGTAATCCTGGAGCAGTGGTGTAAAGCTCTGGAGTAATCCTGGAGCAGTGGTGTAAAGCTCTGGAGTAATCCTGGAGCAGTGGTACAGAGCCCTGGATTAGTTCTGGAGCAGTGGTACAGAGCTCTGGATTAGCCCTGGAGCAGTGGTACAGAGCTCTGGATTAGTTCTGGAGCAGTGGTACAGAGCTCTGGATTAGTTCTGGAGCAGTGGTACAGAGCTCTGGATTAGTTCTGGAGCAGTGGTACAGAGCTCTGGATTAGCCCTGGAGCAGTGGTACAGAGCTCTGGATTAGTTCTGGAGCAGTGGTACAGAGCTCTGGATTAGCCCTGGAGCAGTGGTACAGAGCTCTGGATTAGGTCTGGAGCAGTGGTACAGAGCTCTGGATTAGTTCTGGAGCAGTGGTACAGAGCTCTGGATTAGTTCTGGAGCAGTGGTACAGAGCTCTGGATTAGTTCTGGAGCAGTGGTACAGAGCTCTGGATTAGTTCTGGAGCAGTAGTACAGGGCTCTTGATAAGTCCTGGAGCAGTGGTACAGAGCTCTGGATTAGTCCTGGAGTAGTAGTACAGGGCTCTGGATAAGTCCTGGAGCAGTGGTACAGAGCTCTGGATTAGTTCTGGAGCAGTGGTACAGAGCTCTGGATTAGCCCTGGAGCAGTGGTACAGAGCTCTGGATTAGTCCTGCAGCAGTGGTACAGAGCTCTGGATTAGTCCTGGAGCAGTGGTACAGAGCTCTGGATTAGTCCTGGAGCAGTGGTACGGAGCTCTGGATTAGTCCTGGAGCAGCAGTGTGCAGCACATTAAGATGTTACCTCTTTACCGCAGGACGGGATGCCGGACCTGAGCTTCTTCTCTGTAGACTGCTTCCATTTCTCTGAGAGAGGACACGCTGAGATGGCCATCGCCCTGTGGAACAACATGGTAAGATCAGCAGGGGGCGCTCTCATACCTCACATCCGAAAAATAGAATGAGGGACAATATGTGCGACAATTGTTTTCATACTAGGCCACGTCTCTAGCTCTGCCCAAAACATACACACCCAGTCCCACTCAGTCCCCTTAATGCCAACACACAGTAGTAATGCCCACATTGTGCCCCCTTCACTGTAGTAATGCCCACATTATGACCCTCAAAGTAGCTATGCCCACATTGTGCTGCTCACAGTAGTTATGCCCAGATATGTGCCCCCTCACAGCGGTTACACCAGATATGTGCCCCCTCACAGCGGTTACGCCAGATATGTGCCCCCTCACAGCGGTTACGCCAGATTTGTGCCCCCTCACAGTGGTTACACCAGATATATGCCCCCTCACAGTGGTTACACCAGATATGTGCCCCCTAACAGTGGTTACATCAGATATGTGCCCCCTCACAGTGGTTACACCAGATATGTGCCCCCTCACAGTGGTTACACCAGATATGTGCCCCCTCACAGCGGTTACGCCAGATATGTGCCCCCTCACAGCGGTTACACCAGATATGTGCCCCATCACAGCGGTTACACCAGATATGTGCCCCCTCACAGCGGATACACCAGATATGTGCCCCCTCACAGTGGTTACACCAGATATGTGCCCCCTCACAGTGGTTACACCAGATATGTGCCCCCTCACAGCGGTTACACCAGATATGTGCCCCATCACAGCGGTTACACCAGATATGTGCCCCCTCACAGCGGATACACCAGATATGTGCCCCCTCACAGCGGATACACCAGATATGTGCCCCCTCACAGCGGATACACCAGATATCTGCCCCCTCACAGCGGTTACACCAGATATGTGCCCCCTCACAGCGGATACACCAGATATGTGCCCCCTCACGGTTACACAGATGTGCCCTCACAGCGGTTACACCAGATATGTGCCCCCTCACAGCGGTTACACCAGATATGTGCCCCCTCACAGTGGTTACACCAGATATGTGCCCCCTCACAGTGGTTACACCAGATATGTGCCCCCTCACAGTGGTTACACCAGATATGTGCCCCCTCACAGTGGTTACACCAGATATGTGCCCCCTCACAGTGGTTACACCAGATATGTGCCCCCTCACAGCGGTTACACCAGATATGTGCCCCCAGCGGTTACACCAGATGTGCCCCTCACAGTGTTACACCAGATATGTGCCCCCTCACAGTGGTTACACCAGATATGTGCCCCCTCACAGCGGTTACACCAGATATGTGCCCCCTCACAGTGGTTACACCAGATATGTGCCCCCTCACAGCGGTTACACCAGATATGTGCCCCCTCACAGCGGTTACACCAGATATGTGCCCCTCACAGTGGTTACACCAGATATGTGCCCCCTCACAGAGGTTACACCAGATATGTGCCCCCTCACAGTGGTTACACCAGATTTGTGCCCCCTCACAGTGGTTACACCAGATTTGTGCCCCCTCACAGCGGTTACACCAGATTTGTGCCCCCTCACAGCGGTTACGCCAGATATGTGCCCCCTCACAGTGGTTACGCCAGATATATGCCCCCTCACAGCGGTTACACCAGATATGTGCCCCCCTCACAGCGGTTACACCAGATATGTGCCCCCTCACAGTGGTTACACCAGATATGTGCCCCCTCACAGAGGTTACACCAGATATGTGCCCCCTCACAGAGGTTACACCAGATATGTGCCCCCTCACAGTGGTTACACCAGATATGTGCCCCCCTCACAGCGGTTACACCAGATATGTGCCCCCCTCACAGCGGTTACATCAGATATGTGCTCCCTCACAGCGGTTACGCCAGATTTGTGCCCCCTCACAGTGGTTACACCAGATATGTGCCCCCTCACAGCGGTTACGCCAGATATGTGCCCCCTCACAGCGGTTACACCAGATTTGTGCCCCCTCACAGCGGTTACACCAGATATGTGCCCCCTCACAGCGGTTACACCAGATATGTGCCCCCTCACAGTGGTTACACCAGATATGTGCCCCCTTACAGTGGTTACAAAAAGTTAAAAAAAAAAAAAAAACAGTAAATACTCACCCGGATTCCCCGATGCTCAGAGCTCAGATGCCGGTGCTCCCCAGCAGCACTCTGTATTGTCACACATCCCGCTGCTGGTTTTTGGAGGAGGAACACAGAGGCTGATTCCCGGTTCCTGCTACACAGACCAGCAGTGCGATGTGTGAGGATATTGTGCTGCTGCTGTGGAGCCCCAGCGGCTGAGCTGCATGGTGAAGCGGGGAGCGAACGGCTCTCTGCTTTACCATTACAATCAGAAGTCTCTGCATCCTATGGACACAGAGACAGCTGAGAGCCGGACATACCACAGCCGTACTGGGACCGTGGGACAGCCACCAAAATCGGGAATAGTTGGGAGGTATGACCATATGATTGGCCGTGCGCTGAATCGCCTCTTTCTCTGTTTCATCCTCAGATTGAACCAGTTGGCGAAAAATTGAGCTACAACAACTTCACCCACAGCCGCTCTAAACTGAAATGTCCGACTAACGTAAGTACAACCAGGGGAGGTGCGCAGCGAGATGTGCTGTGCATGCGTCTCATCCGCTACACTCAGTGTTATTCTATAGGTTATTAATAATACTTGGAATTCCTCATATGGCGCCAACATATTGCTTAGCGCTGTACAATCAGAGGACATTACAGTCCAATACAGCAGCCTGTACCTGTGTATGTGCAGGAGGCTGGACAGACAGATGTCTGACTGCTGCCGTCAGGATGGACTATAGAGCGGCAGTTCAGTGAGGGTACTTAGTATAATACAGGATGTAACTCAGGATCAGTACAGGATAAGTAATGTATGTACACAGTGACTGCACCAGCAGAATAGTGAGTGCAGCTCTGGAGTATAATACAGGATGTAACTCAGGATCAGTACAGGATAAGTAATGTATGTACACAGTGACTGCACCAGCAGAATAGTGAGTGCAGCTCTGGAGTATAATACAGGATGTAACTCAGGATCAGTACAGGATAAGTAATGTATGTACACAGTGACTGCACCAGCAGAATAGTGAGTGCAGCTCTGGAGTATAATACAGGATGTAACTCCGGATCAGTACAGGATAAGTAATGTATGTACACAGTGACTGCACCAGCAGAATAGTGAGTGCAGCTCTGGAGTATAATACAGGATGTAACTCAGGATCAGTACAGGATAAGTAATGTATGTACACAGTGACTCCACCAGCAGAATAGTGACTGCAGCTCTGGAGTATAACACAGGATGTAACTCAGGATCAGTACAGGATAAGGAATGTATGTACACAGTGACTCCACCAGCAGAATAGTGAGTGCAGCTCTGGAGTATAATACAGGATGTAACTCATGATCAGTACAGGATAAGTAATGTATGTACACAGTGACTGCACCAGCAGAATAGTGAGTGCAGCTCTGGAGTATAATACAGGATGTAACTCAGGATCAGTACAGGATAAGTAATGTATGTACACAGTGACTCCACCAGCAGAATAGTGAGTTCAGCTCTGGAGTATAATACAGGATGTAACTCAGGATCAGTACAGGATAAGTAATGTAATGTATGTACACAGTGACTGCACCTGCAGAATAGTGAGTGCAGCTCTGGAGTATAATACAGGATGTAACTCAGGATCAGTACAGGATAAGTAATGTATGTACACATTGACTCCACCAGCAGAATAGTGAGTGCAGCTCTGGAGTATAATACAGGATGTAACTCAGGATCAGTACAGGATAAGTAATGTAATGTATGTACACAGTGACTGCACCAGCAGAATAGTGAGTACAGCTCTGGAGTATAATACAGGATGTAACTCAGGATCAGTACGGGATAAGTAATGTATGTACATAGTGACTGCACCAGCAGAATAGTGAGTGCAGCTCTGGAGTATAATACAGGATGTAACTCAGGATCAGTACAAGATAAGTAATGTATGTACACAGTGACTGCACCAGCAGAATAGTGAGTGCAGCTCTGGAGTATAATACAGGATGCAACTCAGGATCAGTACAGGATAAGTAATGTATGTACACAGTGACTGCACCATCAATTGATATGATATCTATATGATGTTTCTTGGATTCTTCTCTCAGGAACATCCATTCCTCTACACCCTGAAGAACAGCAGACTCCCAGTAGAAGAGGAGATCCCCTCTGAAGACAGTGATAGTGACCAGGTTCCAATGTGGTCGGTGATTGTGGCCTCCATCGGGGGTGTTGCTCTGGGATGTGCCATTGTCGGGATTGCAATGTCAATGACAAAACGAAGGAAATCGAATAAGAAAAAACGGATGAGCGAAAGTGGCTCCTCGTTCTGAGTGGCGAGGGTCAAGTAATGTCAATATGAGAAGCACAACTCAGAGTATTCCCGAAACATCGTCTATAATATTCTACCATGAATGAAATCTCATGATAAGAAGCTCAACCAACGTCTCCCACCTAATTCCATTAATTAAGATACGTTATTGCAGAAGTAAAGGATACTGACCCATCTCAGGACCTTATAATCCAGTTACATCCAGAGCTGCAATCACAATTCAGCTGGTTGCCACTTCTGAATGCAATTTTAGGTGTGAATAGAGGGAGCAATTATCAGAAAATCTACAATCTACCTGCCATCATCACGCCCCATTGTGGTACATGAAGGAGTCTCCCATATGGAGCAGCACAAAACTGATCATGAGATAATTTAGTAAATTATGCGTAAACTCTAACATGGCCTAATAGTGGGTCTGCACCCACAAGACAACCCCCGAGGAGCTCAGGGGACGGTCTATATGCAGATGAGTAGTCGGGAGAGGTCAGAGATTCCCTTCCTCATATAGCCAGAACTATGGACACCATAGCAAACCCCCCGGGGCGCACAGCACTATTAGGTCCTATATTTTGCATAACTGATCACGCCCGCAGTGTGTAAATAGTCAATAGGTGACACGATTACAGCTGAGTTCACAGAATGGCAGGAAATGTGTCTATGAATGGATCCTGTATTATATTGTGATGTTCTGCGTTCATGATCTCCAGCGAAATAATAAAGAACATGAAGAAAAGTGTCATTGTGGCCTAAAATCTGTGAAACTACAACTCCCAGCATGGCCTGTGCCAACTACCCGCCTGGTGTCACTCTAGGTGTAGCCCCAGTCTAAGCAGAGAAGGTCATGATAGGAAAATACATTGTTAACGCAGATATCAACTTCACCACTAGAGGGCACTCACTGCATGCAGCTGTAATACCAGAGTCAAAATCTGGGAAGAAAGGGATGCAAATGAGCTCTTAACAAGCTCCGCCTCTGATGCCACCAGATGTAAGGCAGCTATCCTATAAGTCAGTGTTCAACCCTTAAATGGGCCTTGAGACATGACTTGGATAAAAAAAAATGTGTGTGGGGGGGGGGGGGACCAGCTGACGTGGACGTTCATCCACTTTAAGACTTACATAATTGTAGCAAGTACCTTTTACGTTAAAAAAAAAAAACTGCAAAATTAAGAAAAAGTAAGCTCTGTGAATAGAATGCCACAGTTGATAGTGGGTACTGACAGCTGAGGAGGAAATAGAGTAAGGCTTGTTTTTACTGAACATGACATGCTGGATAAATCAAAGCCTCCTCTGCTATTTTAAAGGGGTATTCTCACCTTAGACACTCGTGGTATGTCTTAGACGCCAGTCTTTAGTGCTGATGGTGGATCCCCAAGAGTTAGGCCATTTTCTTTGCCAAAACCAGGCATAGACCCTGCCCACACCACGCCACTTTTTTTAGACCTGGCATGAGTGGGGGAAGAAGTTGCAGATTCTGCCGCAACATGCCGTGCGACAGAATCTGCACCAGATATATGCCACACAAGTGACCCCCTGTGTGCTGCCATACTGGGTCTATACACTCCTGTGCATACATCCCCTGTAGCTCTGTTCATCCATGAGCTTTCTGATTCAGCAATAAAATGTCAGAACTACAGTGCAGACTGACACTTGGGAAAAACGAATACATCTGCATATTAATGTATACTTACAGTGCATCCGGAAAGTCTTCAGACTCTTTCACGTTTTTTCACATTTCATTATGTTGCTCCTTGTGCTAAAATGAAGCAAAATTCATGTTTTTGCCCCATCATTCTGCCATCAGTCCCCATAATGAGAAAGTGAAAACAGAATGTTAGACATTTTTACTAATTTATTGAAAAGGAAAAACTAAAATTTCACATTCACAAGTATTCACACCCTGTACTCGTGACAGAAGTCTTCAGCCCCTTTACTCAGGACATAAGTCTTCAGCCCCTTTACTCAGGACATAAGTCTTCAGCCCCTTTACTCAGGACATAAGTCTTCAGCCCCTTTACTCAGGACATAAGTCTTCAGCCCTTTTACTCAGGGCATAAGTCTTCAGCCTCTTTCTTCGGGACATAAGTCTTCAGCCCCTTTACTCGGGACATAAGTCTTTGGCCCCTTTCCTCGGGACATAAGTCTTCAGCCCCTTTACTCAGGGCATAAGTCTTCAGCCCCTTTACTCAGGACATAAGTCTTCAGCCCCTTTACTCAGGACAGAAGTCTTCAGCCCCTTTACTCAGGACATAAGTCTTCAGCCTCTTTCTTCGGGACATAAGTCTTTGGCCCCTTTCCTCGGGACATAAGTCTTCAGCCCCTTTACTCAGGGCATAAGTCTTCAGCCCCTTTACTCAGGACAGAAGTCTTCTGCCCCTTTACTCAGGACAGAAGTCTTCAGCCCCTTTACTCAGGACATAAGTCTTCAGCCCCTTTACTCAGGGCATAAGTCTTCAGCCCCTTTACTCAGGACAGAAGTCTTCAGCCCCTTTACTCAGGACATAAGTCTTCAGCCCCTTTACTCAGGACATAAGTCTTCAGCCTCTTTCTTCGGGACATAAGTCTTCAGCCCCTTTACTCGGGACATAAGTCTTCGGCCCCTTTACTCGGGACATAAGTCTTTGGCCCCTTTCCTCGGGACATAAGTCTTTAGCCCCTTTCCTCGGGACATAAGTCTTCAGCCCCTTTACTCGGGACATAAGTCTTCGGCCCCTTTCCTCGGGACATAAGTCTTCAGCCCCTTTACTCAGGACATAAGTCTTCAGCCCCTTTACTCAGGACATAAGTCTTCAGCCCCTTTCCTCGGGACATAAGTCTTCAGCCCCTTTACTCAGGACATAAGTCTTCAGCCCTTTACTCAGGACATAAGTCTTCAGCCCCTTTACTCAGGACATAAGTTCTTCAGCCCCTTTACTCAGGACATAAGTCTTCAGCCCCTTTACTAAGGACATAAGTCTTCAGCCCCTTTACTAAGGACATAAGTCTTCAGCCCCTTTACTCAGGACATAAGTCTTCAGCCCCTTTACTCAGGACATAAGTCTTCAGCCCCTTTACTAAGGACATAAGTCTTCAGCCCCTTTACTCAGGACAGAAGTCTTCAGCCCCTTTACTCAGGACATAAGTCTTCAGCCCTTTTACTAAGGACATAAGTCTTCAGCCCCTTTACTAAGGACATAAGTCTTCAGCCCCTTTACTAAGGACATAAGTCTTCAGCCCCTTTACTCAGGACATAAGTCTTCATCCCCTTTACTCAGGACATAAGTCTTCAGCCCCTTTACTCAGGACATAAGTCTTCAGCCCCTTTACTCAGGACATAAGTCTTCAGCCCCTTTACTCAGGACATAAGTATTCAGCCCTTTTACTAAGGACATAAGTCTTCAGCCCCTTTACTCAGGACATAAGTCTTCAGCCCCTTTACTAAGGACATAAGTCTTCAGCCCCTTTACTCAGGGCATACGTCTTCATCCCCTTTACTCAGGACATAAGTCTTCATCCCCTTTACTCAGGACATAAGTCTTCAGCCCCTTTACTAAGGACATAAGTCTTCAGCCCCTTTACTCAGGACATAAGTCTTCATCCCCTTTACTCAGGACAGAAGTCTTCAGCCCCTTTACTCAGGACATAAGTCTTCAGCCCCTTTACTCAGGACATAAGTCTTCAGCCTCGACCCCTTTACTCAGGACATAAGTCTTCAGCCCCTTTACTCAGGACATAGTCAAGTCCCTTTACTCAGAAGTCCCCCTTTACTCAGGACATAAGTCTTCAGCCCCTTTACTCAGGACATAAGTCTTCAGCCCCTTTACTCAGGACATAAGTCTTCAGCCTCTTTACTCAGGACATAAGTCTTCATCCCCTTTACTCAGGACATAAGTCTTCAGCCCCTTTACTCAGGACAGAAGTCTTCAGCCCCTTTACTCAGGACAGAAGTCTTCAGCCCCTTTACTCAGGACAGAAGTCTTCAGCCCCTTTACTCAGGACAGAAGTCTTCAGCCCCTTTACTCAGGACAGAAGTCTTCAGCCCCTTTACTCAGGACAGAAGTCTTCAGCCCCTTTGGCAGTGATTACATCCTCCAGTCTTTTTGGAGATGATGCCACAAGGTTTACACCTGGATTTGGTGGTTTTCTGCCATTCTTCTCTGCAGATCCTCTCCAGCTCTGTCAGGTTGGATGGGGTCTGTCGCTGGACAGCCATTGTCAGGACTCTCCAGAGATGTTCCATTGGGTTCAGGGCTCTGGCTGGGGCACTCAAGGACATTCCCAGAGTTGACATTAAAGGGGTTTTCTGAGTTATATATATTGATGCCCTATCTATGGAGCGATTCTTCCCATAGAAATGAAGGGTCATTGACGTTCGGAAGGTGAACCTTCGGCCCAGTCTGAGGTCCAGAGCTCTGGATCAGGTTCTCATTATGAATATCTCTGTACTTTGCTCCTTTCAGCTTTCCCTCCACCCTGACCGGTCTCCCTGTCACCCCAGCACAGGGCCGGCCTTAGGGTAGATGGCGCCCTGTGCGAAACTTTCTCTCGGCCCCCCCCCCCCCCGAGTGACAGTACTAACGTCATACAGTATAGAGCTATAAATACAGTGCAGAGATATATAGAGTGATATAGGTAGGTAGAGTAGGACAGTATATATATATATATGTATTTATAGCTCTCTATACTGTCCTATATCACACTATATATCTCTGCACTGTATTTATAGCTTTCTATATTGAAATGTAACCTAATATAGCGCACATACCTCTTACATCCAGTGACGTCTCCTCTCATGTAGATCTTCTCTTTTCTCATCTTCTCCTTTCAGACCAGACGCCATTTTTCAGCCATTTCTCATCTCTGCAGTTTGACAAAAAAAAAATCTTAGTTTACACAGTGTCCTAAAAAAAAACTGCGCCCAGCAAATAGTGTTCCGTAATAGTGTAAACATAACGCTCCCCAGAAATAACTGCGCTGATACTGTGCCAGGGTGCCCCCACAGTAATAGTGCCCCCCACAGTAATAGTGCCCCCACAGTAATAGTGCCCCCCACAGTAATAGTGCCCCCACAGTAATAGTGCCCCCCACAAGTCCCAACTAATAATTCTCTGCCAGAGTGCACTTGTTAGTAATAGTGCCCCCAACAGTACTAATGTCCCCACTGTGCCCCAGAAGTAATAATGCTTCCAATGTGCCAGTAAGAAGTGCCCCCCAATAATGTGCCAGAAGTTCCCCCATTGATTCCCCCCCAAATCATGTGCCAGTAAAAAGTGTCCCACCCCCATAGATGCCCCCCAAATTATGTGCCAGTAAAAAATGCCCCAGTGCCCCCATGTGCCAGTAAGAAATGCCCCAGTGCCCCCATGTGCCAGTAAAAAATGCCCCCAGTGCCAGTAAAAAATGCCCCCAGTGCCCCCCAATGTGGCAGTAACAATGCCCCCAGTGCCAGTAAAAGTGCCCCCAGTGCCAGTAAAAGTGCCCCCAGTGCCCGCATGTGCCAGTAACAATGCCCACAATACCCCCATGTGCCAGTAAAATGCCACTATGTGCCAGTAAAAATGCCCCCAGTGCCCCCTTGTGCCAGTAAAAATGCCCCCAGTGCCAGTAAAAATGCCCCCAGTGCCCCATGTGCCAGTAAAAAATGCCCCAGTGCCAGTAAAATGCTCCCATGTGCCAATAAAAATGCCCCCAGTGCCCCCTTGTGCCAGTAAAATGCCCCCAGTGCCAGTTAAAATGCCCCCAGTGCCCCCATGTGCCAGTAAAATGCCACTATGTGCCAGTAAAAATGCCCCCAGTGCCCCCCATGTGCCAGTAACAATGCCCCCAGTGCCAGTAAAAGTGCCCCCAGTGCCAGTAAAAATGCCCCCAGTGCCCGTAACAATGCCCACAATACCCCCATGTGCCAGTAAAATGCCACTATGTGCCAGTAAAAATGCCCCCAGTGCCCCCTTGTGCCAGTAAAAATGCCCCCAGTGCCAGTACAATGCTCCCATGTGCCAATAAAAATGCCCCAGTGCCCCCTTGTGCCAGTAAAAATGCCCCCAGTGCCAGTAAAATGCCCCCAGTGCCCCCTTGTGCCAGTAAAAATGCCCCCAGTGGCAGTAAAATGCCCCCAGTGCCCCCATGTGCCAGTAAAAATGCCCCAGTGCCAGTAAAATGCTCCCATGTGCCAATAAAAATGCCCCCAGTGCCCCCCTTGTGCCAGTAAAATGCCCCCAGTGCCAGTAAAATGCCCCCAGTGCCCCCATGTGCCAGTAAAATGCCACTATGTGCCAGTAAAAATGCCCCCAGTGCCCCCTTGTGCCAGTAAAAATGCCCCCAGTGCCCCCCTTGTGCCTAGGGCCTGCAGCCTATCAGAGGAACGGGCAGGGGAGACGCCTCTCCCTCCCCTGCCCCGCATCTCCAAAGGCAGACTATGGAGATGAGCGCTTCCACAAGGGAAGCGCTCATCTCCCTCTGCCCCACCGCCGCCCCCAACTGTGCGGCACTTGCAGGGCACGGCCGGGCCATTAAGGGGGCGCTCTGGCAGGGCGCCCCCTTAAGTGGCCGGGAGTGAAGCGCCCTGTGCAACCGCACGGGTCGCACACCCCAAAGGCCGGCCCTGCCCCAGCATGATGTTGCCACCACCATGCTTAAAGAACTCCCGCAAAAAAATTTATTCTCTGACCTGTTAGAAAGGTGCATGATGTAATCTGTAGTGAATGCAATCTTCTTATCAGAGACTGTATTTGTGAGTTATCCTCCCTCTTCTAATTGTAGCTGGGTCTTGTGACCAATTCCCTGACCTCCAACTGACCCAGGACAGGAAGCCAGTTACTTCTCTATTCATTCCTATGAGACTCAGAGTGAGGCTCCCATAGGAATACATAGAGAAATAGACTTCCTGTCCACACATAAGATGCTGTGTGAGTTGGTGAGTCTGATTGCTGGTCACATGACACAGATGAGAAACATCAGGGAGATGTAACTCACAAATAGAGATACTGGTAAGATAATGACATTCACTACAGATTACATCATGTACATTTTTAGTAGGACATGGAATATAAATTTTTGCGTGAGTTCTTTAACTGTAGGCCCTGGGCAGGTGATGAGCAGAGCCTGGTTTCCTCCAGACATGACGCTTAGAGTTGAGGCCAAAAACTCTCAGTCTTGGTTTCATCAGACCAGAGAGTTTTGTTTCTCATAGTCCGTAAGTCCTTTTGGTGTTTTTTTGCAAACTTTCTTTTACTGAGGAAAGGCTTCTTTCTGGACATTGTGCCCTAAAGCCCTGATTGGTGGAGGCTTCAGTGATGGTCGACCTTCTGGAAGTTTCTCCCATCTGCACACAGAATCTCTGGATCACTCTCAACCAGAGTGATCATTGGGTTTTTTGTCACCTCTCCAAACAAGGCCCTTGTCCCCCGATTACTTAGTTTGGTGGGGTGGCCAGCTCTGGGAGGGGTCCTGGTTGTTCCAGGCTTCTTCCATGTAAGAATTATGGAGACCAATGTGCTCTTAGGAACTTTCAGTGCAGCAGGATTGTTATTGTCCCCTTCTTCAGATCTGCGCCTTCACATAATCCTGTCTCTGAGCTCTACAGGCAGTTCTCTCCTCCTCATGGCTTGGTTTTTGCTCATTGTCAGCTGTGAGACCTTATATATAGACAGGGCTGTGTCTTTCCAAATCCTGTCCAATCCATGGAATTTACCACAGGTGACTCCAATCAGGGTGTAGAAACATCTCAGAGATCATCCAGAGAAATGGGAGGCCCCAGAGCTAAGTGTCAAGTGTCATAGCAAAGGGTCTGAATACTTATGTCCAGACCAAATTTTATGGGAGAAAACTTTTAAATTTAGATTTTTTTGAATTTTAGCACAAAGAGCAACATAACAAAAATTTGAAAAACGTCAAAGGGTTTTAAGATTTTTCCGAAAGCACTGTATATGCCATTCAGAGTAGGTGGAAAACTGGGCGACGGCCCCTACAGACAAAGTTATGGCCATTTTCATGCTCAAGGTGAGAAGAATATTTCTCTGCCTCCGGTAACCTCACAATCCCCCGTCCTTGCTCTCGTATAACAAACAAGGTCCATTCCGTGGATGTTTTATTGCCGGATCTTCAGGAAGCATCTCACGGTCCCGCCGCCTGCGCTCCCCAGCGTGATTTATTATATCGCGAACACTAATCTCTCGCTCCTTGCCGACAAAGCGACAACTTCTTTACTTCAGCCCCAGAAGGCGGAATCCATCTCGGAGGACGGTGCCAGCCTCTCGCTGTCCCATCTGTCAATCTGGCGCTGACGTTGTTTATATTGGATGTCGGTGGAGAAAACAAATTGCATCCAAACAGCAGATAAAATAAGAAGCACAATTTTCTTCCTTTTTCTATTATACTTTCTGTTTTTGTAATAAATTGTAACTCAGCTCATCAGGGCGGGCTGTCTGGTCTGATCATTTAGTTTTTTATTTTTGTGTTTATTGAATATTTTTATGATTTTATTTGTTTTATTCATGTTTAGCGTATAATTTTTTATTGTTTACCTTATATATTATTATTTTTTATTTTATCAATAATGTATTCATTATTTAATATTTTTTACATTTCTTTTTGCTAATTTTATATTTCACATCATTTGCTTATTACATTTTTTATGTTATCATTTTTATAATTTCTTTTATTATTATTTTTACAACCATGCAGTTACATCTCAAAGCAATATGGCCTTTAAAGAACACTCCAGGAACATTCCAAAGAACATTCCAGACATTGTGTCATGTCTACCTTTGAAAACTGTGTTGTGCTCCACCCACTCAGATCTCATGGAGTATTCTGACCTTGGCTAGTTTCTGGATTAACCCCTTGTCTTCTTCTGATCCTCCTGCTATTCTGACCTTGGCTAGTTTCTGGATTAACCCCTTGTCTTCTTCTGATCCTCCTGCTATTCTGACCTTGGCTAGTTTCTGGATTAACCCCTTGTCTTCTTCTGATCCTCCTGCGTTTCTGACCATGGCTAGTTTCTGGATTAACCCCTTGTCTTCTTCTGATCCTCCTGTGCTTCTGACCTTGGCTAGTTTCTGGATTAACCCCTTGTCTTCTTCTGATCCTCCTGCGTTTCTGACCTTGGTTAGTTTCTGGATTAACCCCTTGTCTTCTTCTGATCCTCCTGCGTTTCTGACCTTGTCTAGTTTCTGGATTAACCCCTTGTCTTCTTCTGATCCTCCTGCGTTTCTGACCTTGGCTAGTTTCTGGATTAACCCCTTGTCTTCTTCTGATCCTCCTGCGTTTCTGACCTTGGCTAGTTTCTGGATTAACCCCTCGTCTTCTTCTGGTCCTCCTGCGTTTCTGACCTTGGCTAATTTCTGGATTAACCCCTTGTCTTCTTCTGATCTTCCTGTGCTTCTGACCTTGGCTAGTTTCTGGATTAACCCCTTGTCTTCTTCTGATCCTCCTGCGTTTCTGACCATGGCTAGTTTCTGGATTAACCCCTTGTCTTCTTCTGATCCTCCTGCTATTCTGACCTTGGCTAGTTTCTGGATTAACCCCTTGTCTTCTTCTGATCCTCCTGCGTTTCTGACCTTGGCTAGTTTTTGGATTAACCCCTTGTCTTCTTCTGATCCTCCTGCGTTTCTGACCTTGGCTAGTTTCTGGATTAACCCCTTGTCTTCTTCTGATCCTCCTGCTATTCTGACCATGGCTAGTTTTTGGATTAACCCGTTATCTGCTGTTCAGGACCTATCATGGTTCTTACCTTTCTTGACTACTATTTTTTGGACCCCAGCCATTCTCATATCACTGCTTCTAGTGAGCTTGCCCTAGTTTTCTGCTACCTTACTTCGCAGACTTAACATGGGTCACTAACAGGCAACTCCATCCCGTCTTGCTGCAGCCTCTAGTGAAGAACCTAGGGGTAGCCATAGCCAGGGTGCACCACCAATGAGGCCAGGGGAGGCAATCGCCTCAGGCAGGAGGGGCAAAAGGGGGCAGCAGAAGGGCCATGGGCAACCTGGCCTTAGCTTCCTACGAACCCCAGTGGTAGCAGTTTCTAAGGTTGCTGGCTGTGGTTCCAGATGTTGACTATAGTATTCCCTTGCATGAACCATCAATTACTTTATAGTAGTATGCAACCTCTATTACCTCATATTCAGTGGTATGGGATAAATGCAGCCTCCAATTTCTGATGGTTGCAGCCTTTATTCCTGGATGGTCAGTGGTTAATGCATCTTTCATAAATCAGTAGTATGCATCTTCTATTGCCTGATGGTCAGTGGCATCTAGCACGGTGACCCATGGGGCAGGTTCTGGTGATCAGTGGTAGATGAGCCCTCCACGACATGATAGAAGCATGTGGCTTGTATTCCCTGGAGGTCAGTGGTAAATGAACTCGGCATTACTTGATAGCAGTGTGTAGTTTCTGTTCCCTGGTGGTCAGTGGTATCTTGACCCTGGTGGTTAATGGTAGACAAACGCTCCAGGATTTGAAAGCATTATGCTGCTTACATTCCCCGAAGGTCAGTGGTATCAAGGCCCTGGTGATTTGTGGTAGATAAATCCTCCATTATTTGACGGCAGTATGCAACTTTTATTCCCTGATGGTTAGTGGTATGAAGCTCCTGGTGAATAATGGAAGATGAACTCTTCATTACTTGATGTAGTAATCCCTAGCAATCTGAGGTACGCAGGCCTTGGTGGCTGTTGGTAGTTTATCACACCATTAATTGATAGTACTATTACTGTTATTCCCTGGTGGTCAGTGGTATGCAGGTCTTTGTGGTTGGTGGTAGATGAACCCTCCATTACTTGATAGAAGCATGCAGCTTCTATTCTCTGGTAGTCAGTGGTCTCTGGTCCCTGGTAGTTAGCACTAGATGGACCCTCCGTTTACATAATGGCAGTATGCAGCTTTTATTCCCTGGTGGTCAGTGGTAATCATTCCCTGGTAGTTAGTCCTAGAAGGACCCATCATTACGCAATAGTAGGATGCAGCTACTATTCCCTGGTGGTCAGGCATATCCAGTCCCTGGTAGTTAGCACTAGCTGGATGCATTATTACATAATAGTAGGAAGGAGCATTTATTCCCTGGTGGGTAGTGGTAGATGGACCCACCAGGGGCGTAACTACCATAGCGGCAGACCATGTGACTGCTATGGGGCCCAGGGCTAGAGGGGCCCCTGTCTTAGTTGGGATCATCTCCTCTTCTACTGGAGATGAAAACTTGGTCAGGACTCTACCCTCTAAAGGAACAACTTTTAGCAAACGAGGCAGTGGGAAAAATGGTCCAAGGGTCATTGAAAGGGGTTTAGGCGGAAACCCTTCTGTCCTGTGTGGGGGGCTGGTTTGATCCTCGCTATGGGGCCCTTACTTCTCTATGTACACCACTGATGGGACCCTTACTTCTCTATGTACACAACTGATGGGACCCATACTTCTCTATGTACACCACTGATGGGGCCCTTACTTCTCTATGTACACCACTGATGGGACCCTTACTTCTCTATGTACACAACTGATGGGACCCATACTTCTCTATGTACGCCACTGATGGGACCCTTACTTCTCTATGTACACCACTGATGGGACCCTTACTTCTCTATGTACACCACTTATGGGACCCTTACTTCTCTATGTACCCCACTGATGGGACCCTTACTTCTCTATGTACACCACTGATGGGACCCTTACTTCTCTATGTACACCACTGATGGGACCCTTACTTCTCTATGTACACCACTGATGGGACCCTTACTTCTCTATGTACGCCACTGATGGGACCCTTACTTCTCTATGTACACCACTGATGGGACCCTTACTTCTCTATGTACACCACTAATGGGACCCTTACTTCTCTATGTACACCACTGATGGGACCCATACTTCTCTATGTACACCACTAATGGGACCCTTACTTCTCTATGTACGCCACTGATGGGACCCATACTTCTCTATGTACGCCACTGATGGGACCCTTACTTCTCTATGTACGCCACTGATGGGACCCTTACTTCTCTATGTACACCACTGATGGGACCCTTACTTCTCTATGTACACCACTGATGGGACCCTTACTTCTCTATGTACCCCACTGATGGGACCCTTACTTCTCTATGTACACCACTGATGGGACCCTTACTTCTCTATGTACACCACTGATGGGACCCTTACTTCTCTATGTACGCCACTGATGGGACCCTTACTTCTCTACGTACGCCACTCGGACCCACCATGATGTAATAGTAGGATGCAGTTACTATTCCCTGGTGGTCAGGCATATCCATTCCGTTAGCACGAGATGGAAGCATTATTACGTAATAGTAGGATGCAGAGTTTATTCCCTGGTGATCAGTGGTAAGCAGGCCCTGGTGGTTAGTGGTAGATGAACCCTCCATTATGTAATAGCAGTATACAGCTTTTATTCCCTGGTGGTCGGGTGTATCCAGTCCCTGATAATTAGCACTAGAAGAACCCATCATTATGTAATAGTAGGATGCAGCTTTTATTCTCTGGTGGTCAGTCGTAATCATTCCCTGTTAGTTAGTCCTAGAAGGACCCATCATTACACATTAGTAGGATGCAGTGTTTATTCCACGGTGGTCAGTCGTATCCAGTCCCTGGTAGTTAGCATTAGATGGGCGCATTATTACGTAATAGTAGGATGCAGCGTTTATTCCCTGGGGTCAGTGATAAGCAGGCCCTGGTGGTTAGTGGTAGATGGACCCTCCATTATGTAATAGCAGTATACAGCTTTTACTCTTTGGTGGTCAGAGGTATCCAGTCCCTGGCAGTTAGCACAAGAGGGACCCATCATTATGCACTAAAAATATGCAGATTTTATTCCCTGGCGGTCAGGTGTATCCAGTTCCTGATAATTAGCACTAAATGGACCCATCATTACGTCATAGTAGGATGCAGATTTTATTCCCTGGTGATGGGAGGTATCCAGTTCCTAATAGTTAGCCCTAGAAGGACCCACCATTACGTAATAGTAGGATGCATTGTTTATTCCCTGGTGGTCAGGTGTTTCCAGTCCCTGATAATTAGGACTAAATGGACCCATAATTACGTAATAGTAGGATGGAGTGTTTATTCCCTGGTGGGCAGTGGTAGATGAACCCTCCATTATGTAGTATGCAGCATTTATTCCCTGGTAGTCAGGGGTATCACGTCCCTGGTGACTAGTCCTTGATGCCTCCTCCACTGTTCTTACATGCAGTTTCTTTAAAGGGAACCTGTCATCACCTTTATGCTACCCATTCTAACAGCAGAATAAAGTAGAGACAGGTGAGTTGATTTCAGTGGTGTGTCATTTATGAGTAAAAAGTAAGTGGTTGCCGAGAACCAACATCACAAACATTGCAGATTAGGCCTGGAAAAGAGTCAAATCTTCATGAGAAGAGTCATGGTTATTCATGAATTCCTGCTTTCCCCGCCCACCTGATGATGACTGACAGACTTCCGCCTAGTTTTCTCCCTTTCTCTCTAGGAGAGAACTGCCAGTCATCAGCAGATGGGCAGGAGAGCAGGAGATTAGGAATAACCATGACTCTTCTCAGGTAGATTTGATTCTTTTCAAGGCCTGGGATGCAATGTTTGTGATGTTGGTTCTCAGCAACCACTCACTTTTAGCTCAAGAGAGACACACCGCTGAAATCAGCATATCTGTCACTATTTTATGTTGGCCTCAGTACAGTCAGCATAAAGTTGATGACAGGTTCCCTTTAAGTGTCTGGAGATCTGCGTTTCGCTCCCTTGCAGCTGACTCTTTCCCGGGCAGCGTTGCGTTCTCTTTGGATGATCCAGCACTGAACTATACAGGCCGAGGATGTCCGCTCAGTGCCCAGAATAATGAGTTCCCTGATTATTCACTAGATATATTTGGAGAGGAGACCTGCAGGTGGCTCTGATGCCCCATAGGATGCTGCTGACAGAAGCAGCTCCCCCTACAGCATCAATACCCTGTGTTCCCTTGTAAGACATGGACATGGCGGATCCCAAGGGGCCCCGCTCCGCGACAATCTTCAAGCCGTTTCTCTGCAATTCAAATCATTGATTTTTCTTAAACAAGATGCGCATTCGTCCCCTCTTAGTGACCCCCTCCCCCTCAGCACAGTAAGTGCATTACAATTTCCATCAAGTTCCCTAATTACAAGGAGCAGGCTGTGTGTGCCCTGCGGCCCCCGGGCCCCTGACCTCACTCCTGGGTTGGGAATTACATCGGCTTTAATTAATGACTTGGCTCGATCTGACATATTGATTTGCTTTGCTGCCGGCCTCTGAAATAACCCAGGCGCTGAGCGGCTGGAATCATGGGACACGACGACGACTGCTGGAATTCGGCTGCTCTGTCTCTACATTGGCCTCCCAGAGCTGCAGTCACGCTGTTAACCCCTTCTGTGCTCATTTGTTGACCATCATAATCCATGCCTGGGAAAACTGGGTGATAGCCAATGCAGGTGGCAATACAATAAATATACAGTATGTATTTTTTACCCTTTACTACAATAGATTACCAGAGATGTGCTCATTACCACCATCACTACCCTAGATCACCCAGGATGTACTTTATACCTCCTTCATCCTCCTAGACCAGTGGGGATGCACTCATTACCATAAGCATGAACAAGACAAGTTACAGACCAGAGAGGGCCCTGCCTGTGAGGGCTTACAATCTACAAGACTTTAATGCCCAAGACCACCAATGGTGTACTTATTACATATTTTATTGCTGTAAACCACCAAGGATGTACTCATTGCCCTAGACCACCCAAAATGTACCCATTACCTCCTTTACTGCCCTAGACCACCCAAGATGTACCCATTCCCTCCTTTACTGCCCTAGACCTCCAAGGGTCATTACTGCCTTTACTGCCCAAATCAGACATGTTTTTACCTCCTTTACTGGTTTACACCACAGAAGATGTACTCATTACCTCCCTTATTGCTATAGACCTCAATGGGGCATTGGTACCTTCAGTGAACTAGATCAGACATGGGTGATTACCTCCTTTACTGCCCTAGACCACAAGAGATGTACTCATGACCTCCTTTACTGCCCTAGACCACAAGAGATTACTCATGACCTCCTTTACTGCCCTAGACCACAAGAGATGTACTCATGACCTCCTTTACTGCCCTAGACCACAAGAGATGTACTCATGACCTCCTTTACTGCCCTAGACCACAAGAGATGTACTCATGACCTCCTTTACTGCCCTAGACCACCAGAGATTACTCATGACCTCCTTTACTGCCCTAGACCACAAGAGATGGACTCATGACCTTCTTTACTGCTCTAGACCAGGAGGGATGTACTCATTGCCTCCTTTACTGCCCTAAACCACCAGAGATGTACTCATGACCTCCTTTACTGCCCTAGACCACCAGAGATTACTCATGACCTCCTTTACTGCCCTAGACCACAAGAGATGTACTCATGACCTCCTTTACTGCCCTAGACCACCAGAGATTACTCATGACCTCCTTTACTGCCCTAGACCACAAGAGATGTACTCATGACCTCCTTTACTGCCCTAGACCACAAGAGATGTACTCATGACCTCCTTTACTGCCCTAGACCACAAGAGATGTACTCATGACCTCCTTTACTGCCCTAGACCACCAGAGATTACTCATGACCTCCTTTACTGCCCTAGACCACAAGAGATGGACTCATGACCTTCTTTACTGCTCTAGACCAGGAGGGATGTACTCATTGCCTCCTTTACTGCCCTAAACCACCAGAGATGTACTCATGACCTTCTTTACTGCCCTAAACCACAAGAGATTACTCATTGCCTCCATTACTGCCCTAAACCACCAGAAGTGTACTCATTACTACCTTTACTGCCCTAGACCACCCAAGGTTTACTCATTAGATCCAGTACTGCCCTAAACCAACAAGAATCTCAATACTCATTACCTGATTTACCTCCACAGAGCACCAGAGATGCACTCTTCACCCACTTTACTGCCCTAGACCTCCAAGGGTCATTACTGCCTTCACTGCCCAAATCAGACATGTTTTTACCTCCTTTACTGGTTTACACCACAGAAGATGTACTCATTACCTCCCTTATTGCTATAGACCTCAATGGGGCATTGCTGCCTTTTACTGAACTAGATCAGACATGAGTGATTACGTCCTTTACTGCCCTAGACCATCAGAGATGGACTAATTGCCTCCTTTACTGCCCTAGACCACCAGAGATGGACTCATTGCCTCCTTTACTGCCCTAGACCACCAGAGATGGACTCATTGCCTTCTTTACTACTCTAGACAAGGAGGGATGTACTCATTACCTTCTTTACTGCCTTAAACCACCAGAAGTGTACTCATTACTATGTTTACTGCCCAAGACCACCAGGGTTTACGCATTGGATCCAGTACTGCCCTAAACCAACAGGAATTTACTCATTATCTCATTTACCTCCATAGAGCACCAGAGATGCACTCTTCACCTACTTTATGCCCTAGACCTCCAAAGGTCATTGCTGCCTTTACTGACCTAGACCAGACATGGGTGATTACCTCCTTTACTGCCCTAGACCACCAGAGATGGACTCATTACCTCCTTTACTGCCCTAGACCACCAGAGATGGACTCATTACCTCCTTTACTGCCCTAGACCACCAGAGATGGACTCATTACCTCCTTTACTGCCCTAGACCACCAGAGATGGACTCATGACCTCCTTTACTGCCCTAGACCACCAGAGATTACTCATGACCTCCTTTACTGCCCTAGACCACCAGAGATTACTCATGACCTCCTTTACTGCCCTAGACCACAAGAGATGGACTCATGACCTTCTTTACTGCTCTAGACCAGGAGGGATGTACTCATTGCCTCCTTTACTGCCCTAAACCACCAGAGATGTACTCATGACCTTCTTTACTGCCCTAAACCACAAGAGATTACTCATTGCCTCCATTACTGCCCTAAACCACCAGAAGTGTACTCATTACTACCTTTACTGCCCTAGACCACCCAAGGTTTACTCATTAGATCCAGTACTGCCCTAAACCAACAAGAATCTCAATACTCATTACCTGATTTACCTCCACAGAGCACCAGAGATGCACTCTTCACCACTTTACTGCCCTAGACCTCCAAGGGTCATTACTGCCTTCACTGCCCAAATCAGACATGTTTTTACCTCCTTTACTGGTTTACACCACAGAAGATGTACTCATTACCTCCCTTATTGCTATAGACCTCAATGGGGCATTGCTGCCTTTTACTGAACTAGATCAGACATGAGTGATTACGTCCTTTACTGCCCTAGACCATCAGAGATGGACTAATTGCCTCCTTTACTGCCCTAGACCACCAGAGATGGACTCATTGCCTCCTTTACTGCCCTAGACCACCAGAGATGGACTCATTGCCTTCTTTACTACTCTAGACAAGGAGGGATGTACTCATTACCTTCTTTACTGCCTTAAACCACCAGAAGTGTACTCATTACTATGTTTACTGCCCAAGACCACCCAGGGTTTACGCATTGGATCCAGTACTGCCCTAAACCAACAGGAATTTACTCATTATCTCATTTACCTCCATAGAGCACCAGAGATGCACTCTTCACCTACTTTATGCCCTAGACCTCCAAAGGTCATTGCTGCCTTTACTGACCTAGACCAGACATGGGTGATTACCTCCTTTACTGCCCTAGACCACCAGAGATGGACTCATTACCTCCTTTACTGCCCTAGACCACCAGAGATGGACTCATTACCTCCTTTACTGCCCTAGACCACCAGAGATGGACTCATTACCTCCTTTACTGCCCTAGACCACCAGAGATGGACTCATTACCTCCTTTACTGCCCTAGACCACCAGGGATGGACTCATTACCTCCTTTACTGCCCTAGACCACCAGAGATGGACTCATTGCCTCCTTTACTGCCCTAGACCACCAGAGATGGACTCATTACCTCCTTTACTGCCCTAGACCACCAGAGATGGACTCATTACCTCCTTTACTGCCCTAGAACACCAGAGATGGACTCATTACCTCCTTTACTGCCCTAGACCATAGGATGCTGCTGACAGAAGCTGCTCCCCCTACAGCATCAATACCCTGTGTTCCCTCGTAAGACATGGACATGGCGGATCCCATTACCTTCTTTACTGCCCTAGACCACCAGGGGCACACTTATTACCTCATTTACTGCTCTAGACCACATGAGATGTACTCATGACCTCCTTTCCTTCTAATACCATCAGGAGTGTACTTACTACATCCTTTGCTGTCCTATAACCACCAGAAATTAACTCAGGACCTCATTTGCTGCCTTAGACCACCACAGATAATAGCACTACTCTGCTGATACAATTGTATAAAATAAACACCAGCTGTCAATCTTTACAGGGGCACTCTGACTGCTCCATTGTTTGCGGAGATCTGTCAGTCTTTACAGGGGCACTCTGACTGCTCCATTGTTTGTGGAGATCTGTCAGTCTTTACAGGGGCACTCTGACTGCTCCATTGTTTGCGGAGATCTGTCAGTCTTTACAGGGGCACTCTGACTGCTCCATTGTTGCGGAGATCTGTCAGTCTTTACAGGGGCACTCTGACTGCTCCATTGTTTGCGGAGATCTGTCAGTCTTTACAGGGGCACTCTGACTGCTCCATTGTTTGCGGAGATCTATCAGTCTTTACAGGGGCACTCTGACTGCTCCAATGTTTGCAGAGATCTGTCAGTCTTTACAGGGGCACTCTGACTGCTCCAATGTTTGCAGAGATCTGTCAGTCTTTACAGGGGCACTCTGACTGCTCCATGTTTGCGGAGATCTGTCAGTCTTTACAGGGGCACTCTGACTGCTCCATTGTTTGCGGAGATCTGTCAGTCTTTACAGGGGCACTCTGACTGCTCCATTGTGTGTGGAGATCTGTCAGTCTTTACAGGGGCACTCTGACTGCTCCATTGTTTGTGGAGATCTGTCAGTCTTTACAGGGGCACTCTGACTGCTCCATTGTTTGCGGAGATCTGTCAGTCTTTACAGGGACACTCTGACTGCTCCATTGTGTGCGGAGATCTGTCAGTCTTTACAGGGACACTCTGACTGCTCCATTGTGTGCGGAGATCTGTCAGTCTTTACAGAGGCACTCTGACTGCTCCATTGTTTGCGGAGATCTGTCAGTCTTTACAGGGGCACTCTGACTGCTCCATTGTTTGCGGAAATCTGTCAGTCTTTACAGGGGCACTCTGACTGCTCCATTGTTTGCGGAGATCTGTCAGTCTTTACAGGGGCACTCTGACTGCTCCATTGTTTGTGGAGATCTGTCAATCTTTACAGGGGCACTCTGACTGCTCCATTGTTTGCGGAGATCTGTCAGTCTTTACAGGGACACTCTGACTGCTCCATTGTTTGCGGAGATCTGTCAGTCTTTACAGGGGCACTCTGACTGCTCCATTGTTTGCGGAGATCTGTCAGTCTTTACAGGGGCACTCTGACTGCTCCATTGTTTGCGGAGATCTGTCAGTCTTTACAGGGACACTCTGACTGCTCCATTGTTTGCGGAGATCTGTCAGTCTTTACAGGGACACTCTGACTGCTCCATTGTTTGCGGAGATCTGTCAGTCTTTACAGGGACACTCTGACTGCTCCATTGTTTGCGGAGATCTGTCAGTCTTTACAGGGGCACTGTGACTGCTCCATTGTTTGCGGAGATCTGTCAGTCTTTACAGGGGCACTGTGACTGCTCCATTGTTTGCGGAGATCTGTCAGTCTTTAAAGGGGAACTCTGACTGCTCCATTGTTTGCCGAGATCTATCAGTCTTTACAGGGGCACTCTGACTGCTCCATTGTTTGCGGAGATCTGTCAATCTTTACATAGGCACTCTGACTGCTCCATTGTTTGTGGAGATCTGTCAGTCTTTACAGGGGCACTCTGACTGCTCCATTGTTTGCAGAGATCTGTCAGTCTTTACAGGGGCACTCTGACTGCTCCATTGTTTGCGGAGATCTGTCAGTCTTTACAGGGGCACTCTGACTGCTCCATTGTTTGTGGAGATCTGTCAGTCTTTACAGGGGCACTCTGACTGCTCCATTGTTTGCAGAGATCTATCAGTTTTTACAGGGGCACTCTGACTGCTCCATTGTTTGCGGAGATCTGTCAGTCTTTACAGGGGCACTCTGACTGCTCCATTGTTTGCGGAGATCTGTCAGTCTTTACAGGGCACTCTGACTGCTCCATTGTTTGCGGAGATCTGTCAGTCTTTACAGGGGCACTCCTACTGCTCCATTGTTTGCGGAGATCTGTCAGTCTTTACAGGGGCACTCTGACTGCTCCATTGTGTGCGGAGATCTGTCAGTCTTTACAGGGGCACTCTGACTGCTCCACTGTGTGCGGAGATCTGTCAGTCTTTACAGGGGCACTCTGACTGCTCCACTGTGTGCGGAGATCTGTCAGTCTTTACAGGGGCACTCTGACTGCTCCATTGTGTGCGGAGATCTGTCAGTCTTTACAGGGGCACTCTGACTGCTCCATTGTTTGCGGAGATCTATCAGTCTTTACAGGGGCACTCTGACTGCTCCAATGTTTGCAGAGATCTGTCAGTCTTTACAGGGGCACTCTGACTGCTCCATTGTTTGCGGAGATCTATCAGTCTTTACAGGGGCACTCTGACTGCTCCATTGTTTGCGGAGATCTGTCAGTCTTTACAGGGGCACTCTGACTGCTCCATTGTTTGCGGAGATCTGTCAGTCTTTACAGGGGCACTATGACTGCTCCATTGTTTGCGGAGATCTGTCAGTCTTTACAGGGGCACTCTGACTGCTCCATTGTTTGCGGAGATCTGTCAGTCTTTACAGGGGCACTCTGACTGCTCCATTGTTTGCGGAGATCTATCAGTCTTTACAGGGGCACTCTGACTGCTCCAATGTTTGCAGAGATCTGTCAGTCTTAACAGGGGCACTCTGACTGCTCCACTGTTTGCGGAGATCTGTCAGTCTTTACAGGGGCACTCTGACTGCTCCATTGTTTGCGGAGATCTGTCAGTCTTTACAGGGGCACTCTGACTGCTCAATTGTTTGCGGAGATCTGTCAGTCTTTACAGGGGCACTCTGACTGCTCAATTGTTTGCGGAAATCTGTCAGTCTTTACAGGGGCACTCTGACTGCTCCAATGTTTGCGGAGATCTGTCAGTCTTTACAGAGGCACTCTGACTGCTCCACTGTTTGTGGAGATCTGTCAGTCTTTACAGGGGCACTCTGACTTCTCCATTGTTTGTGGAGATCTGTCAGTCTTTACAGGGGCACTCTGACTTCTCCATTGTTTGTGGAGATCTGTCAGTCTTTACAGGGGCACTCTGACTGCTCCATTGTTTGTGGAGATCTGTCAGTCTTTACAGGGGCACTCTGACTGCTCCATTGTTTGTGGAGATCTATCAGTCTTTACAGGGGCACTCTGACTGCTCCATTGTTTGCGGAGATCTGTCAGTCTTTACAGGGGCACTCTGACTGCTCCATTGTTTGCGGAGATCTGTCAGTCTTTACAGGGGCACTCTGCTCCATTGTTTGTGGAGATCTGTCAGTCTTTACAGGGGCACTCTGACTGCTCCATTGTTTGCGGAGATCTGTCAGTCTTTACAGGGGCACTCTGACTGCTCCAAGTTTCCATCCAATGAGGGTAAGCAGAAAAAAGTGAGGTGTAATGGATTTGAGATGGAAAAATGCAATATTTTCCGCTGAGGCGCTCTGTGCCACATTATACCAGCAGAGGCTGCAGGACAGGGGCACAGGGAGCCGGGCACATAACACATCAGGAAATATAGTGTGAAATCCGCCCATCGAGGCGCAGCTGCTGCCGGCTGTCCTTGTCATCAGAGAGAAACATCTCACAGGCCTCACGTCTCCTCCTGCTGCACTTTGTCACCAGAGGGGAAGAGGAGACGCCCCAAAGTCTTGTACATAAACCACAAATCTATCGGGGGAACTTATAATAGACCGGCGTTTTCTGCGATGCTGTAGGATGCACCTTATTTATGGTGCAACCTCCGGAAGTCCGTACGCCAAAATGAAGTCTCTGAGCTGCCATAGAGTGAAGTCAGAAAACTGATGTAAAAAAGATGATTAATGTGCCGGACCTGCTATTGTCATGTCACACCCCCGTATCGGAAAGTGGTGAGGGCGGCATGGAAACACCACTTACACCAGGTTCAGTCACAAACACAGGGTAAACTGCAGGGGAATGATCTATCTATCTATCTATATCTATCTATCTATCTATCTATCTATCTATCTATCTATCTATCTATCTATCTCATATCTCATATCTATCTATCTATCTATTATCTATCTATCTATCTATCTCATATCTATCTATCTATCTATCTATCTGATATCTATCTCATATCTATCTCATATCTATCTATCTATCTATCTATCTATCTATCTATCTCATATCTATCTATCTATCTCATATCTATCTATCTATCTATCTATCTATCTCATATCTATCTATCTATCTATCTATCTGATATCTATCTCAATCTCTCTGTCTATCAATCATCCATGTTCTATGTATCCACCACAGTATGCTTATCTCATCTGTCACATGCAGGTGACATGGATCTATAAATGTCATCATTTTAATCTCTGGTATAATCCGATTTCCTTCTGCTCTAAGTTTCCATTCACCTTGTCCATTCTGACACGCCCGATTATTACATTGGCACATGTCCCCTCTTCTGGCACCGAGACTGGACATGAAGGAAACTATGAGACACTACAGAAAATGATAAGACTTTCAAAGCCATAAAAAAACTCACCCCCAACTAAGAGAGACCTAGCCCTAGTTAAAAAAACAAAACACAAAAACTGCAGTACAGGCAGATTATAAATATATAAATCACATATCTAACAAGACAACCGGACATAAAGTGTATAAGAAAACATTATTAAGAGCCTTCAAGGAGAGATTCTTATTCTAACAGTGATAAACATCAACAGCAGCTTCCTGATGATTGGTTGTATTCTCCACACGTGAGAACCGAGTTTCAAAGTAATGGACACAATGTAATATATGAAATATATACTCCGACAGATACAGTATGAGCTTATATATATAATTATATACAGGAGATACCCAGGTTATACCAGCATGCTCCATATCACTGTATACAAGAAGATGTATAACTTATAACAGCTGTACATATATAATTATATACAGGAGATACCCAGGTTATACCAGCATGCTCCATATCACTATATACAAGAAGATGTATAACTTATACCAGCTGTACATATATAATTATATACAGGAGATACCCAGGTTATACCAGCATGCTCCATATCACTATATACAAGAAGATGTATAACTTATACCAGCTGTACATATATAATTATATACAGGAGATACCCAGGTTATACCAGCATGGTCCATATCACTATATACAAGAAGATATATAACTTATACCAGCTGTACATATATAATTATATACAGGAGATACCCAGGTTATACCAGCATGCTCCATATCACTATATACAAGAAGATGTATAACTTATACCAGCTGTACATATATAATTATATACAGGAGATACCCAGGTTATACCAGCATGGTCCATATCACTATATACAAGAAGATGTATAACTTATACCAGCTGTACATATATAATTATATACAGGAGATACCCAGGTTATACCAGCATGCTCCATATCACTATATACAAGAAGATGTATAACTTATACCAGCTGTACATATATAATTATATACAGGAGATACCCAGGTTATACCAGCATGCTCCATATCACTATATACAGGAAGATGTATAACTTATACCAGCTGTACATATATAATTATATACAGGAGATACCCAGGTTATACCAGCATGCTCAATATCACTATAATACAAGAAGATGTATAACTTATACCAGCTGTACATATATAATTATATACAGGAGATACCCAGGTTATACCAGCATGGTCCATATCACTATATACAAGAAGATGTATAACTTATACCAGCTGTACATATATAATTATATACAGGAGATACCCAGGTTATACCAGCATGCTCCATATCACTATATACAAGAAGATATATAACTTATACCAGCTGTACATATATAATTAATATACAGGAGATACCCAGGTTATACCAGCATGCTCCATATCACTATATACAAGAAGATGTAATAACTTATACCAGCTGTACATATATAATTATATACAGGAGATACCCCAGGTTATACCAGCATGGTCCATATCACTATATACAGAAGATGTATAACTTATACCAGCTGTACATATATAATTATATACAGGAGATACCCAGGTTATACCAGCATGCTCAATATCACTATATACAAGAAGATGTATAACTTATACCAGCTGTACATATATAATTATATACAGGAGATACCCAGGTTATACCAGCATGCTCCATATCACTGTATACAAGAAGATGTATAACTTATACCAGCTGTACATATATAATTATATACAGGAGATACCCAGGTTATACCAGCATGGTCCATATCACTATATACAGAAGATGTATAACTTATACCAGCTGTACATATATAATTATATACAGGAGATACCCAGCTTATACCAGCATGCTCCATATCACTATATACAAGAAGATGTATAACTTATACCAGCTGTACATATATAATTATATACAGGAGATACCCAGGTTATACCAGCATGCTCCATATCACTATATACAAGAAGATGTATAACTTATACCAGCTGTACATATATAATTATATACAGGAGATACCCAGGTTATACCAGCATGCTCCATATCACTATATACAAGAAGATGTATAACTTATACCAGCTGTACATATATAATTATATACAGGAGATACCCAGGTTATACCAGCATGGCTCCATATCACTATATAACAAGAAGATGTATAACTTATACCAGCTGTACATATATAATTATATACAGGAGATACCCAGGTTATACCAGCATGCTCCATATCACTATATACAAGAAGATGTATAACTTATACCAGCTGTACATATATAATTATATACAGGAGATACCCAGGTTATACCAGCATGGTCCATATCACTATATACAAGAAGATGTATAACTTATACCAGCTGTACATATATAATTATTACAGGAGATACCCAGGTTATACCAGCATGCTCCATATCACTATATACAGGAAGATGTATAACTATATACCAGCTGTACATATATAATTATATACAGGAGATACCCAGGTTATACCAGCATTGCTCCATATCACTATATACAAGAAGATGTATAACTTATACCAGCTGTACAATATATAATTATATACAGGAGATACCCAGGTTATACCAGCATGCTCCATATCACTATATACAAGAAGATGTATAACTTATACCAGCTGTACAGATATAATTATATACAGGAGATACCCAGGTTATACCAGCATGCTCCATATCACTATATACAGAAGATGTATAACTTATACCAGCTGTACATATATAATTATATACAGGAGATACCCAGGTTATACCAGCATGCTCCATATCACTATATACAAGAAGATGTATAACTTATACCAGCTGTACAGATATAATTATATACAGGAGATACCCAGGTTATACCAGCATGCTCCATATCACTATATACAGAAGATGAATAACTTATACCAGCTGTACATATATAATTATATACAGGAGATACCCAGGTTATACCAGCATGCTCCATATCACTATATACAGAAGATGTATAACTTATACCAGCTGTATATATATAATTATATACAGGAGATGCCCAGGTTATAGCAGTTGTCCACATATGATGGATCAGGCTGTATTGCCGGTGATAATTACACTCTTCTCCTCGGGTTATATTATGAAGCAGACAGAATGTTACAGATATAAGATGGATTTAATTCTGTAATAATACAGGTTCCCTTCGCCCTCACATTTCCCTGTCTATTAGTGCAGTGATAACATGATAGATGATGGGAGTCATACTCTTCTTGACGTGCAGGAGATTAGCTCAGCAAGAACGTAACGAATGAGCCAATTTCCTGAAATAGATGATAGCATGGATTATGTAATAAGCCGCAGACAAAGGATTCCTATTGTCAGGCGCCGGCCCCGGGCTCAGCGACGTTCTGCATCTGAGGGCTCCATCCTATAACAGGCAGCAGTGGTACTGTATGTGGTGGGTGAGTGTGAGACCCATCTCTGGGACCTGCAGCTATGTCCTACACTACCTGGACCCGCATCCACCTCCTTACATGGGACTGACAGACCTTGGAGAGTGGGAATAATCACCATGTTACATCGTAATAAAAGAGCTAGAATCCTGAAACATTGTTGACAAAATCTCATCCTATCAGATGCTTCTAAAACCCTTCACTAGCAGAATAGTGAGTGCAGCTCCGGAGTATAATACAGGATGTAACTCAGGATCAGTACAGGGTAAGTAATGTATGTACACAGTGACTGCACCAGCAGAATAGTGAGTGCAGCTCCGGAGTATAATACAGGATGTAACTCAGGATCAGTACAGGATAAGTAATGTATGTACACAGTGACTGCACCAGCAGAATAGTGAGTGCAGCTCCGGAGTATAATACAGGATGTAACTCAGGATCAGTACAGGATAAGTAATGTATGTACACAGTGACTGCACCAGCAGAATAGTGAGTGCAGCTCTGGAGTATAATACAGGATGTAACTCAGGATCAGTACAGGATAAGTAATGTATGTACACAGTGACTCCACCAGCAGAATAGTGAGTGCAGCTCCGGAGTATAATACAGGATGTAACTCAGGATCAGTACAGGATAAGTAATGTATGTACACAGTGACTGCACCAGCAGAATAGTGAGTGCAGCTCTGGAGTATAATACAGGATGTAACTCAGGATCAGTACAGGATAAGTAATGTATGTACACAGTGACTGCACCAGCAGAATAGTGAGTGCAGCTCTGGAGTATAATACAGGATTTAACTCAGGATCAATACAGGATAAGTAATGTATGTACACAGTGACTGCACGAGCAGAATAGTGAGTGCAGCTCTGGAGTATAATACAGGATGTAACTCAGGATCAGTACAGGATAAGTAATGCATGTACACAGTGACTGCACCAGCAGAATAGTGAGTGCAGCTCTGGAGTATAATACAGGATGTAACTCAGGATCAATACAGGATAAGTAATGTATGTACACAGTGACTGCACCAGCAGAATAGTGAGTGCAGCTCTGGAGTATAATACAGGATGTAACTCAGGATCAGTACAGGATAAGTAATGTATGTACACAGTGACTGTACCAGCAGAATAGTGAGTGCAGCTCTGGAGTATAATACAGGATGTAACTCAGGATCAGTACAGGATAAGTAATGTATGTACACAGTGAATGCACCAGCAGAATAGTGAGTGCAGCTCTGGAGTATAATACAGGATGTAACTCAGGATCAGTACAGGATAAGTAATGTATGTACACAGTGACTGTACCAGCAGAATAGTGAGTGCAGCTCTGGAGTATAATACAGGATGTAACTCAGGATCAGTACAGGATAAGTAATGTATGTACACAGTGACTGCACCAGCAGAATAGTGAGTGCAGCTCTGGAGTATAATACAGGATGTAACTCAGGATCAGTACAGGATAAGTAATGTATGTACACAGTGACTGTACCAGCAGAACAGTGAGTGCAGCTCTGGAGTATAATACAGGATGTAACTCAGGATCAGTACAGGATAAGTAATGTATGTACACAGTGACTGCACCAGCAGAATAGTGAGTGCAGCTCTGGGGTATAATACAGGATGTAACTCAGGATCAGTACAGGATAAGTAATGTATGTACACAGTGACTGCACCAGCAGAATAGTGAGTGCAGCTCTGGAGTATAATACAGGATGTAACTCAGGATCAGTACAGGATAAGTAATGTATGTACACAGTGACTGCACCAGCAGAATAGTGAGTGCAGCTCTGGAGTATAATACAGGATGTAACTCAGGATCAGTACAGGATAAGTAATGTATGTACACAGTGACTGCACTAGCAGAATAATGAGTGCTGCTCTGAAGGAGTTCAGGTTACATATTCTGAATAGTCCTGGTTAAAGGACTTTTACAAGTAATGTGCTTTCACTGATTGATATCCTTTTGTTGATGGCTTTACACTAGTCCAGCCTCCTCTTGGCATTGAGCGTGGTGACCTTAGTTTTTTCAGCAGTTGCTTATCCACAGATGCTCTAACCCATGACATTATTGATGTATAGCTCCTTTGTATGAGAAGGTTTCCAGCTAATTGTAACCTGTCTTTCCTTAGTTTTGTTGATACCAAGTTCCCCAACAACCTTACGCGCTTCTTACCAGACATTAGCATTTTCTGACTCATTTTGGCATAAAACAGTGCGTAAAAAAGAGACGTTTATTGTCTTTGCTCATCCAAAAATGAGAACCTCTGCTGTTAGTGCGCAGACTTCTCCTGGTTTATATGTTTTCTTAAGGAGCTGACTGATGTCCACCACTGTCAGCCATATTAGTTATCATGGAGCAGGTGCTTCTGTCTCCGGTCACCCGGAGGCTCTGCCTGATGAAGAACCACAGTGAGGAAACCTTTCTATCTGGCCTATAAAGGTGTAAAGCTACAGTTACTTAAATGCGCTGAAAAACAAGTGTAATTTAAAGAGGACCTCTCCCCGCTCCTGACATGCCTGTTTTAATATCTTCATGCATTCCCCATGTAATAACAATTCTGGAGCATCTATTCTTATGGCTCTATGTTGTGCCGTTCCTCTATTATTTCTACTAGAAGTTATGAATGAATTGCTAGCAGTCTGCAGTAAGGGTACAGAGGGGAGGTGACCAGTTGGGGGTGTGTACCTGCACAGTCTCACTCTATCCAATCAGTGCTGCCATGTTCAGACTGTGCAGGGACACACCCCCAACTGGGTACCTCCCCTCTGTACCCTTACTGCAGACTACTAGCAATCCCTTCATCACTTCTAGTAGTAATAATAAAGGAAAGGCACAACATAGAGCCATAAGAATAGAGGCTCCAGATGTAACAGGGAGCCGGCGGTGTGCCCCCTTTCTGCAGCGCCACCGGCTCCCTGTGAGGAGATGGAGAGAGGAGCCGGTGACGCACACGTTCCCTTCAGTGCGGCTGGTGTCCTTGGCAACAAGCAGGGGCAGGGGTTGAGCTCCGACCTAGTTGAGTCGGCGCTCAGGAACATTACTAAGCACGACGTGGGTCACGTGACTGTGTTGGTCCCATCTTCATATGTGCCCACATTGCTGAGAAAAATGATGCTTTCATATATGTAAATGAGCTTCTAGGAGCAACGGGGGCGTTACCATTACACCTAGAGGCTCTGCTGTTTCAGCAACTGATGCGCCCTCTGCACTTTGATTGGCATAACGGAGGTATTGGTTATTCTCGGTCGCCCCTCACTAAATACTTACCTGAACCAATACCACCACCGTCACACCTGCCCCTTCCAAGAACTAACCCCTTCCCCCTACCCAATAAATGACACCACACCGAGCTGGATTAATATCGGCCACAGCAGCCGCTTTATTTTATCACATAGCATACCTTAAAATTACCGACATAACATAACCCTGAACCCATATGCAACCGCATAACAACCACATTTAACATATGTATAACATATATAACCTGAATAAAAATACCAGCTAGCAGGAGGAGGTCCTTGAAGCCCACATCTTGCTAATTAGCCCTGCAGGGTAGCCACCTTGCCCCCAGCCGTAGAGCGCCCAGCTCGGAGGCACCCCGGATGGCCCCTATACCAAACCGTAAACCACCATAAACCATGGGAGTCCAGCCCCAACCGTGAGGCCCTCCCTTTATCTATGTCCACCTTATTTCCAACTCCAAGGACCTCCCCCCGCCACCAACGCACCGACTTGATCCCCTCAAGTCCGCGCGTCCCTCCACACCTTCACCGCTTTCTCAATCCCCTCCTGAAGCCCCAGACACCAGATATCTATGCCTACGGCGTTCAGATGAACCCCATCCGCGCGCCAGAATGCACCCTCCCCTTTTTCCAAATCCAGATGGCGAACCACCACCGCCCCATTCCGTGCCATAAAATGACCAATCGCCCTATTGACCTTAATGCGCGCCTTATTAACAGCCTCAACCGACCTAGCTCCCGCCACACCTTA